>ML103480.1:2504-119022 GCA_003697995.1 Taxidea taxus jeffersonii
GCAATATGGAATTTCTGCCCCAAGTATTTTAATAATAATAATGATATTTGCAATAAATATTTAAAATATTTATAATTGATAATAACATATTTGTGTCTGATACTAATTAACACCAATCATAATGAATGCACAAAATTAATCTACATAAAAATATCTATGTGTATATTATGTAATTTTACTCTATTACAATATTAATTACTTTTATTTTTGCATAGTAGAGACTGGGGGAAATAGGTATCCCCCTGAAACACTAGCTATACACTTCAGCTACATTTCTGTAAACAACTGATGTCTGATCTAAAACATATATATTTTTTAAAATTATGAGAGTGAACATTTCTATCTCATTGGCCACTTTTTCTTATACTTCTTACCTTCAGCAAAGCTTAAGAAAAATGGATATTAGTTATTATGAGAGAAGAGGCGGAAGAAATATTTTATAATAGCAATAGAAATTTCTCTTTCTAAAAGACATCTGAAAAATAAATATATTGATACTTTTGCAGAATTAAGCCTTAGAGATGGAAGGCATTGTAGACTTCACTTTTAATAACTTTAAAAATATATTTTTTAGAACTCGACATAAAAATATTTCTCTTTGAGCATCAGCCCTGCGATGGATTTTCATTACCTCACAGTAGTTTTCCCTTTGTACAAATCAGGCAGCACAGGGCATTTCTGGGAACAGCACAGAAAATGGAATATCTTAAAGTATTAATTATTTTTCCCAAGGGATAAGGTTATATCTGGTAGTTGCATTACCGACCAAAAACTTGGAATAAAATAAATTACAGATATGTCCAGTAACATAGCATAAAAGCAAATACTGAGTCATAGTATAGACTAAAGGATGCGGGATACAGATCAGGGAACTAGCAGAGTGCCTGGCACATCGTCGGCAATTTATACATGTTAGTTTCTCATATCCTGGGATCTGATTGCTGTGGCTGCCTAAGAGATTATCCCCATTTTAATGGCTTAACATAATAATAGTCACTTATTCTTTCTCATGGTTCCTGTGGGTCAGAAACTAGAAATCAGACAGGGCACTGCAGGTTCAATTCTCCTCTGATCCATGGTGTCTGAGGACTCAGTGGGAAGAACCAAAACCTGAAGTCTGAATCATCTGAAGATTCATTTACTCACATATCCGGCAGCTGCTGGTGATGATCTGTTGGGGAGCGGACTAAGGCTGTTGGCTAGAACTCTACACATGGCCTCTATGTGTGGCCTGAGCTTCTTCACAATATGGTGGTTGGGATCCAAAGGCAAGCATAAGATACATGGGGCAAGGGGTTGGGAATGGGAGGGAAAGGCTACACGGAAGCTGTTTTGTCTTTTATGATCTAGTCTCTGAAATCTCTGAAGCCTTCCTTTACCTATATTGGAATGGTCAAGGAAGTTGTAGAGACTGGAAAGGAGGAAATGATCAACTCCATCTGTCAGTGGAGACATGTGACTGTCACAGAGGGTATCGGATGGGATACATATTGGTGCAGCCATTTCTGAAAATACAACTTGCCAACCAACCAATAATTGGAAATAATAAAATTACACTCGAAATCATACAAATCTGGAGGGTCTTAAAGACTTTATAATCCAATTATTCAGAAATCCAATGCTTTGGAGAAAAAACTCTCTGGAGTCTTGGAGAAGTAAATGGTCTGAATGAGGCCATCAGTGGGTTATTCTAGGGTCAGGAGTCGAACCCAGGTTTGCTGAATTTTGATTTTATGGTAAGCTATTGTATAAATGTCCCATTAAATGTGTCTGAGTTTGTTCATTGATCAGAATAAAACGCTTAATGTACTTAAAACCATCCATATGTATAAAAGAAATACAATTCTTAATATGAGAAATCTGAATTATTGAAACTAATTTGGGGCAGATTGCTTTCCAGCTGGGGTTAAAAAGGTATAGGTGTGTCTGCTAACCAGCTGACTTGTGATCTCCCTAACATCTGCTTGGATAAACTAGATGTATGAGGTGGTTTTCAGCAAAATAGAAGAATGGAGAGGACAGTGTAGTGTCTGTTCCTCAACCCTGTTCCATGTAGTTTCCTGTTTGAGCTTGAAGAAGTCCAAGAGCTGAAGCAAAATCTTTATCAAAGGAATCTGTAAGACTCAGAGTAAGTAGAGCTATTTTGGGTCCCAGGTGACGCAAGTGCAGCTAGGATTTGGAGGGGGGCAGTCCGCATTTTATGTATGTGACACAGTGGAGGAACACATTGCTATTTGACATATTGAGGTTTTGTAAGTTTGGGGCAATAATAAACAATCTCCTAGATAGAGAGCCAGCATTTTCAGAGAGATTGTGGGGCAATTACCGCATCCAAACACGTTCTTCTAGTGGATTGCGAGTCAGTGGATAGGAATAAGAGGCCAGAACAGAAGACAATGAAGTATGGTTGCTGCCCATATGTTACACAGCATCTGAAGAACCCTTGCAAAACTAGGATCAATTATTGCAGTGGTGGGGAGGGGGCGGTCAAAGTCAAGTAATGCTTAAGTCTTGTAGTTGTGCTGTGAAGAATGACAGCAAAATTGGCATATAAAAGCTAAAGTATCCTCATTTGAACCTGCAGGCAGATAAGGTCTGTGAACATTTGGATCATACTAATAAACTATCTATAATTAACATTTAATTAGCAATGACTTTATTTGACTTAGAATTTTGATGGGTATCTATCTGGAGGAATGATTTTGGATGACTTATGTCTAAAATATAGAACTGTTATTTCTCTCCCTTTCATTCTGAGTCAAGCAGAGGCATTATAAAATTATTCCATTTATCACCCTTTTCAAAAACATTGACTAAAGCATTTAACTCTTTAAAAACATCATTATAGAGTTTTTTGTTGAAATGTAGAGATCCACAGCCTCTTCGATTTTTGGTTTTATCTATTTATGCATTGTTTTGTTCTTTGCTGTTCCCAGAACCTGACCTTTCTTCTCTCACTTCTAAGTCTTCTGCCATCCAAAATCCAGGGTAGTTTGGGGAGTTTACAAAAATGCTGTTGGAATGGCTTGCACAAATGGAATGGGATTGAGTAGGTAGTGGATGATGCACAACTTGTTATCGGAAATTTAGACTCAAACCCCAGTTTTGCCACTGACCAACTACAAATTCAGACCTCAAGTTTCCTTACCTGCAAGATGGGGATTTTACACACACACACAATCTCTAATAGCTTTGTTATTAAGTGAGCTAACATATAGAAAGGTATAAAGCACATTATAAGAACTCCCATTACCTAGCTCATATGAGAATTAGGAGCCTGGTTTTATCTTCTTAAAGCACTAACTAGATAGAACCAGTCAGCCCAGCAACTCCCTTAATCTCTGCTCACATGATCCTCTTCTAAATGAGATCATCTGTGCCTAAAGATCTTTCTTGAGAACTGGAATACAGAAAATAGGATAGTTTTGAATGAGTGGAAGGGCAAAACAACAAAGCTCTGAAAAGCAATAACCAACCTTTTATTTATTACTAAGACATTTTAGGCATAAAAGTGAATGTGAACCAGCTTTATTTCCCCTGGGCTTAAAAAATTCTCCTTCTAATCCTTTATAGCAAAAATTATCAGAGGTGACTCCTGGCTGGTAATTCAGAGCTCTCACTATTTTTAGCCCTGGAAAGCCAATGAAGGGATTTAGATTGTGAGAGCAGTCTCACAACTCAGCTCAAAATTTTGGCCTAATAACATTCCATCCAAGTGTAGTATGCCAGCTAGTGCCCCAATAGCTGGTGAGCAGGAATAAGGAGGGAAGGTAGGAAGGAAGGAAGGCAGGAAGGAGAAAGAAAGAAAGGAAGGGAGAAAGAAAGAGGGAGGGAAAAGAGAAGAGAAGAAAAAAGAAAAGTTAAGACAAGATAAGACCTACCATACGAATGGCAATCACATGGAAAGCATTGCTTAGAACAGTGCTACACAAAGAATGATGGAAATGAGTGGAGGGAGGGAAATAACTAATCGATCCCTGATAGCAAGGTTATGATTAAGGATTTCACAGAAAGGGAAGAGGTGTTTCACAGAATGTGGTTTTTCCTAATTGTAGTCATTCCACAAGCTACCCTCCCAATTTTGTCATATCCACCTACTTCCTGTAGTATCATTTGATTAATATATATTTTTAAACAGAGCCACTTTCAAATATCTTACATGTATTTAGACAGGAAACTTTATTCACCACTGTAAATGGAAAAACAGAATAATTTGCCATGAATAGCTATTTTTTAGCTATAAAAAAATAACTACCGTGAAAACAGAGCAACATTATTAAATTCTGGTTCGATGTTGTCTACGGAAGATCCTGACCTTCAGGCAGGCCTACTATCTTCTTTGTTAAAAATGGAAGCTGGCAAATGCTAGAGGGGTGTTAGAAATACTTGCTCCAAACTGACACCACATGTTTGAGGGGTTTAAACATGGTGAAAGAGAAATTGGAAATGGGAGCAACTTTCTCACTATATTATTGATACAATAAATATTCATTGGGTCCGTGTTATTTAAATCATGTCCACAAACATGATAGAAATGTTTATGATAGAAATAATAGAAATTCCATGATAGAAATCTAGCAATGATCTCTAACACTCTTGCTGCTTATTTTGGGGATGGTGTATCTTAGTTAAGAAGGTGGTCTGAGCGTTGGATGGACATTGATCTAAGTCTTAGCTTTGTCATTTAATGGCACAGTGACCTTGGAAAGACCATTTTACTACTATTATCCCATTTCCTCATTTGCATTTAAAAAACACTTAGCACTTCCAATTAATTTTGTTGTTGATAATAATGATGATGATGTATGACTATCAAAGTACAGGATGAGACTCTGTTTTGCTATTGTTTTCTTAAGGTGTTGTCTGCATCTTGTCAAGCAAGATGAATTTTAACTGAATTCAGTTTATCTGGTTTAATCATCCATCCACCATTTACCCTTCAACACAGTTGCCCCGGCCATCTGACAAAACTTTCGTTATTTCTTTGCTCCTTTTCTGTCCTCCAGTTCTTTACTGGGGTCGCACGTTAGGCTTCATGTTTGAGCCTCTTCTCAGTGCTTCCATCGTTCCTCACAACCTGTCTACTTAGAAGGCTTGAACAATCTCTTGTAAGGACATGCCTCCAAAATCCAGATCTGCCCTCCACCTATTTATAGCCCTAATTTCAGTATGATATTTGGCAGGTTTCGTCACTTTAGCTTTAACACACCTAAAATCAGCATGTCCATTTCCTCCTCTTCTCCTTGTCAAGGCTCCCACTGTTTTCCAGTTTCTCAGGAGTGCTGGTGATAAGTGTGTGTGCTTTGGAGTCAGAATATCCTGGAATCTTAGCTCTACCATTTGCAAATTTAACTGAAAATTACTTGTCAGTAGAGCTTGCTAAATAAATAAATATATACATACGTTTGGATTATATATGTATATTGGTAAATACATGGGTGTATATATTTGGTTAAAACCTCCCAAAACTTCAAGAGAAATGGAGAGTGGAAGAAATATCCATAAAGAAATGTAGCTGGGAAAAAAAAAAAGAAATGTAGCTGACATCCATTTTTTATGCTGAGTTGCATTACCTCACTGACCACTCTAAAGCGAGGAGTGGAAAACAAGGGGAAGGATCAAATATATTTATGTGTTCTTTCCTATACTTTCCCATGAAATGTTAGTTCTTAAATTGATTCAAATGAGTTTAGATAAGTCTTATCAGCATGCTGAAAGTGGCTTAAGTGCCAAAGAGCTTGGACAAATGACAGTGATTGAACTCTGGGGAAGATCGGAAGAGGGATCGGCGCTTTTGGTCTGGTGTCAGTGGCAAGCTTTGAAGAGAGTAAATGATTTGTAAAATATTTATAGGGTAATTTTTGTCAAAGGCAAGAAAATATGGGAAGTAATCTTGGCAAATTTCATTAAGTATGAATATTACAGCTTAAGTCTACAAATATTTTGGGGGGCAATTTCCACTTCTCTTTGAAAACAAATCACCCTGTGCACTGTTTTAGCTCATGTGTGGACACAAAATACATATGGCCTCTGTCCCAAACAGCTTAAAAATGTAAGTTTAACGCTTTAAGGAATCTGACAGAATGTAGTGCTTGAAGCTTATTGAATGAAATAATGAAAATATATGCAGCCTAACTTTGTGACATGAAGAAAGAAAAAGGGGCCAATTCCTCTTTTACATACATACTTGTATATGTTGTAAAGTTGGTGCAAAGTGACTGTCCATGACTTTTATTTAAGTAAAAACGATTATGGGAAAATTGGAATATATCCAGAAGATACTTTATTTTTTTAATTCAATTTTTATTTATTTATTTATTTTTATTAAGACTTTTAAAAAAATTTTTTTAAGATTTTACTTATTTATTAGTTAGAGAGAGAGAGAGAGCGAGCACAGGCAGACAGAGTGGCAGGCAGAGGCAGAGGGAAAAGCAGGCTCCCTGCCGAGCAAGGAGCCTGACGTGGGACTCGATCCCAGGACGCTGGGATCATGACCTGAGCCGAAGGCAGCCACTCAACCAACTGAGCCACCCAGGCGTCCCAAGACTTTTGTTTTAATCACAGTATAGTTAACATACATACAGTGTTATATTAGTTTCAGAGGTACAATATAGTGATTCAGCAATTCCATACATTACTCAGTACTCATCACGTTAAGTGTATTCTTGATGCCCATCACCTCTATAACCCCCCCCCACCCCACCGACCTCTCCTCTGGTGACCTTTGTTCTCTATAAATAAGAATCTCTTTCTTGGGGCACCTGGGTAGCTCAGTCTGTTAAGCATCTGCCTTTAGCTCAGGTCATGATCCCTGGGGATCGAGCCCAGCATCAGGCTCCCTGATCAGCGGGGAGTCTGCTTCCCCCCTCCCTCTCTCTCTCCCTCTGTGAATGTGCTCTTTCTCTCTCTCTGTCTCTCTCAAATAAATAAATAAAATCTTTAAAAAAAATCTGTTTCTTGGTTTGTCTCTCTCTGTCTCTCTTTATATATATATATATATATATATATATATATATATATTTATTTATTTATTTTTAAATAAATATATGATGTATTATTAGCCCCAGGGGCAGAAGATACTTTAAATAGTGCTGACCAATTATATCAGGTGAAACTAGCCTTCTTTCAAATTGTAGGTTCTTACGATTTTGACTTATAAACATTGAGGAGGAATACAACTGTGGTAGATAGATTTTGAGGTGTCTTCTCAGGTAAATATCTCATTTGCCATCTTCTCTCAAGTGGTGGTCCTGTGGCAGGCTCTGTGTAAAATGTGATCCCATCATCTGACCATACTGACTGAACCCCATGCTGGGCTCTTTACCCACACTAAGCCAGGCTAGATGTCTTCTTGGAAATTCGTGTTTGGGGTCAAGAGTGAAAGAGTGTCTCTTCTCTCTGGGGGATGGAACTATAATATGTAAACTCAGGAGCTAAGCACATACACGGTCATACAAGTTAGAAAGTAAAAAGAGAAAGAAGGAAGAAGATGTGTCAAGGGCCACAGAGCTGTAGAGATGGGATTTTGCCTCCGAGTCTGAGGGCTGTCAGCTATTGTTTCCTGTTCTTGTTTTTGTGCTCCTGGGTTCTGTTGGACCCCCATATCTTTATACATTCTATTTCAAAAAAATGTCTTTTCCTTGAGTTAGGTGTTATTGAAACTGAAGAGGCCTAAAACAACATCTTCTGTATCTACTGCACTTTCAGTGGACTAACAGAACTACTTAATGTAGATTTGGAAATGTTTGGTGAAATCTAAAACAAATTTCAAGTACTTAGTTACTTATAAAAAATGATTAAGTGAAAAGGATATGTAGGATACCTAGGGCAAGTAAAGTATAAATGAGAAATAATGTTTCAAATATATAAATAGAATTCATGTCATCCATAACAAATAACAAAGAGAAATAATATAAACAGAAATATAAAATACATATCATGAGAAATGTTGCAGTACACTAGATAATAAAATCCTTGACAAGGGTAGAAGAATCTTCAAACTGATACGACCACCAACCATACTGCACATAGATGTGGAACACTAAGATTTCGGAAAATAAAAGATGCCACATAAATTCACTCTTATTCTTATTGGACCTATGTATGTTTTTATGTGAGTAGTACATGCTAATTTTGGAAAATACACATTGTCCTTTAAAGGACACAAAAATCATACTTCTATCATCACCCAGATATCTACATTAGTAATATTTATGTATATGTCCTCTTTTTAAAAAAATATTTTATTTATTTATTTGAGAGAGAGAGAGAGAATGAGAGAGAGCATGAGAAGGGGGAGGGTCAGAGGGAGAAGCAGACTCCCTGCTGAGCAGGGAGCCTGTTGTGGGACTCGATCCGCGGACTCCAGGATCACGACCTGAGCCGAAGGCAGTTGCTTAACCAACTGAGCCACCCAGGTGCCCCTGTATATGTCTTCTTAATCTTTTTCATCACTTATAACTCATTTTGTGTATTTACGTCCAATTATGCTCATAATTTATTATAGTTTATGTAATTGACAAAAACCACAGTGATCATCTCTAATATTTAATTTATTAAATAAAACACATGGTATCTTCCCTAAGTAATTAGAATGATTTCTTGGGTGTTCAGAATGATTTGATAATTATCTAGCTGTGTTCAATGGATGAGGTCAGGTTAGGGTCACCTTCTCCTCTGCCATCCTAACTCATGGGATTTTCACTTTTTTCTTAATGACTTGTAGTAATTCATCATGTTAAAACTTGCTTCTATTCTTACTCCATATATATATCTGACTAATATATCTTAGTACATAGTGATCTACTTCATTTTTTTGGTGATGTCTACATGGCACCCATTTTATCTTACTTAAATATTCCCTCATTGGGTGTTATACTTAACTAATGAATCATTGAACACTACAACAAAAACTAATTATGTACTGTACAGTGGTTAACTGAACATAATGAAAAAATAGAAATAAAGAAATATTCCCTCATTGATGGACATTTTGGTTACCTTCAGGGTTTTGTTATTACAAATAATACTGGTACCACAGCCATTAATCTTGCTCATTGAATATTTATGGCTTTCCACCTTCTAGCATCTGGTGATTGACTTCCTGTGTTGTCATATGTCCAGTCCTGGCAAAGCATTAATTTCCTGTGTGAGATTCTCCAGAGCTTTTTCACCCTTTCCTGCTTCAATCAGCAATGCTACTGATGGTTAATGCTCTGTCAAGATTTTGAAATGAGGATGACCATTATGAGCAGAGAGACCTTCCTCCCCACCCTCCAAATACCTACACTGGCCATATAACATGAAAGAAAAATGAACTTTTTTTCTTTCCTTTTCCTTTCTTTTCTTTTCTTTCTTTTTAGAAAAATAAACATTTTTTAAAATTAAAAGCCACTAGTATTTTGTGGTTGCTTATTGTCATGGAATGACCTGGTCTGTCCTGATGGCCACACTATACTGCTTATATTCATTAGTTCAGAAACTTTATAAAAAGAAAAAAGTAAAATGAGGTTCATCTGGCATGATTTAGAATCATAGAATTCTAGAAGTTATTCTTTGAAGGTCAGCTATTTCAGTTACTTTTCCTCTTAAAAATTCATCTCCTGGGGCGCCTGGGTGGCTCAGTGGGTTAAAGCCTCTGCCTTCAGCTCAGGTCATGATCCCGGGGTTCTGGGATCGAGCCCCACATCGGGCTCTCTGCTCCGCAGGGAGCCTGCTTCCTCCTCTCTTTCTCTTTCTGCCTGCCTCTCTGCCTCTTGTGATCTCTGCCAAATAAATAAATCAATAATAAAAAAAAAATTCATCTCCTAAATCATATGTTCTAGAATCATGATTAATGGGTAAACAGCAAATTCCCTTGTCTTTAGTTTGTGGAAACCCAACTCCTTTTGTCTCTTCATCTGCTGATGGACATTTAGATTGTTTCCACTTATTGACAATAATGAATGATGCTGCTATGAACATCAAATACAAGTTTTGGGGTGGATATTAGTTTCCATTTCTCTTGGATATATACACCTAGGACTAGAATTGCTGAGTCATATGGAAACTCTATATTTAACTTTTTGAGAAACTGCCAAACTGTTTTCCAAAATGGTTGCACAATTTTACATTCCTACCAACAATGTATGAAGATTCTAATTTCTTCACATCCTCATCAAAACTTGTTATCATCCCTATTTTTCACTATAGCCATTCTGTGAGTGTGAAGCGTCTCATTGTGATTTTCATTGGCATTTCTCTAATGACTAATGATGTTGGTCATCTTTTCATAATTTATTGCCCATTTGTATACCTTCTTTGGAGAAATGTCTGCTTAAATGTTTTGCTCATTTTTGAGTTGTCTTTTCACTATTGAGTCAGTAGAGTTCTTTACATATTCTTGCTTTAAACCCCTATTTTCTCCCTTTCTGTAGATTATCTTTTCATTGTCTTGGTGGTGTCTTTTGAAGCACAAAAATTTTAAATTTTTTTTTTAAAGATTTTATTTATTTATTTGTCAGAGAGAGCAGGAGCGAGCACAGGCAGACAGAGTGGCAGGCAGAGGCAGAGGGAGAAGCAGGCTCCCTGCCGAGCAAGGAGCCGGATGTGGGACTCCATCCCAAGACGCTGGGATCATGACCTGAGCCAAAGGCAGCTGCTTAACCAACTGAGCCACCCAGGAGTCCCCAAAATTTTAAATTTTGATGAAGTGCACTTTATCTAATTTTTCTTTTTTAGTTCATACTTTGGATATCATATTTATTGCCTAACCCAAGGTCATGGGGATTTGGTTCTACTTTTTCTTTCTCTAGAGTTTTATATTTTTAGCTTCTATATTTAAATATATGATTTACTTTCGGTTAATTTTTGTGTGTGATATAAGGAGCTTTACTTTTTTTATGTGGATATCCAGTTGTTCCAGCACCATTCATTTTAAATACTTTTTTCCTGTTCTTAAAACTGGAAATATTTTTGCTTGTTTCCAGGCTACTACCATGTTTCCTGGATGAACTCAACATCTGAGTCATTCACAGGTTATTTTAGTATTCTCTGGGATGTTAACGGCTTAAGATCAAAAGATTTAATGTGCTTTAGAAAGACTAGGTATTCTTATAATCTTACCTTTTATCATGGTTCCTATTCCTGTTTTTCCATATTCTATCCTTTTTCACTCTGAACCACTTTCTTCACTGAAATGATAAGGACAAAACAGAAATGAATAGATTCTGTCTCTCTCTCTTCTGTTAACTTACACCATTGACTCCAAATAAATTTACTTCCTCCTTTTTATTTTCCTTAGCTAGCAAAGCTCTCTTTCTTTTTCAAAAATCTATTTGAGAGAGGGAATGAGAGTGAGTAAGCATGGGGAGGGAGAGAGGTGGGGGGAAGGGGAGAGAAAGGGTAAGGTAGAGGAAGAAGGGAAGCAGACTCCCGGCTGAGGAGGGAGCCTGATGTTGGGCTCAATCCCAGGACCCTGGGCTCATGACCTGGGCTGAAGACAGACACTTAACCAGATGCGTCACCCAGACGCCCTGCCTTGCAAAGCTTTTCTATCATCCTTAGGATTTTCCCCAACTTTAAGCTAATTGTAGACTTTATATTTTCTATAAATTGATAACTTATCTTATTAAAAATGAAAATTGTTATTAATATTTTTTGGTTTAGTCAGCTGCTACCATTTTCCATGGCACTAATGTATTCATACAGACCTTAATTCCAATTAAAAGTTTTGGATGTGAAAAAATTGGTATAATCTATACTTTTAGCTTTTTACATTGAAAAATTTCAAAGTCAGAGAAAGTTACAATATAATGAACACAACCATTTTAAACATTTTGCCACATTTACCCTCTCTCCCTCTTTAATATACATACACATATGTATATATATTTGTTTTATATATATATGTTATGTATCTGCATGCATAGTTTTTCTGAGTTACTTGGAAATAAATTATAGACACCACAACTCCTCAGCCATAAAAGTTTTGGCATAAAATTTCCAAGATTAAGTATAATGCCACAAAATGTCTTTCTTTCTTTTTTTAAGATCCAAAATTCTACTTTGCTGTTACATCTCTTGAGTCTTATTAATATGGAGATTTTTAAAAATTATTATTATATTGGCTCAATAAATAGGTCAGGCCAGGTTTCTTACAGAATATACCACATTCTGGATTTATCGGCTTGTTTCCTCCTGTTTGATTTGCTTCAATATCCTCTATATATCCCTTAAGTTTTTGCTTATATCTGGACCAGGGCTGCTCAGCCTTGGCACTATTTACATTTTGGGCCAGATAATTCTTTTTTTTTTTTTTTTAAGATTTTATTTATTTATTGTCAGAGAGATAGAGTACAGGCAGGCAGAGTGGCAGGCAGAGCCAGAGGGAGAAGCAGGCTCCCTGCAGAGCAAGGAGCCTGATATGGGACTCGATCCCAGGACGCCGGGATCACGACCTGAGCTGAAGGCAGCTGCTTAACCGACTGAGCCACCCAGGCATCGCGGGCCAGATAATTCTTTGTTGTGGGAAAACTGTGTTGTCAATTGCGTAATGTTTAACAGTACCCATTAGATGCAGTAACACCCCACCCACTCCCCAGGTTATGACAACTGAAAATGTCTCCAGGCATTGTCAAATGTACCCACTTGGGTAAGGGATAAGGAGTGGGGTGGGGATCCAGCTCCTGGTTGGGAACTAACTACTGTCTAGAAGCTTGATTAAATTCAGGTTAAACAATTTTGGCAAGAATATTTCTTAGAAGATGTGTATTTCTAATTGCATCATGTGCTTCATCAGTAAGCACATAATATCAGATTGTCCCATTAGTGAGTCTAGCTTTAGTCATTTGGTTAAGGCAGTGATTTTCTTTTTTACGGTAAAGGTACATTTTTTCTTTTGTAATAATTAAGTTATGGCTTGATACCCTAAGACTGTGTGAAGATCCTGTACTCCTACGATCTTTCACCAGTGGCTTTTAGAATCTTTTGATGAACTTTCCCTCAATCAATTGTGAATGAATCAGAAAATGGTCATTTTATCCAGTTCTTTTTTTTTAAAATTTTTAAAAAAGATTTGTCAGAGAGAGAGAGAGAGAGTAAAAGCAAGTACAGGGGCGCCTGGGTGGCTCAGTGGGTTAAGCCTCTGTCTTCGGCTCAGGTCATGATCTCAGGGTCCTGGGATCGAGTCCCACATCAGGCTCTCTGCTCAGCGGGGAGCCTGCTTCCCTCTCTCTCTCTCTGCCTGCCTCTCTGTCTACTTGTGATCTCTGTCTGTCAAATAAAAAAATAAAATCTTAAAAAAAAAAAAAGCAAGTACAGTCAGACAGAGAGGCAGGCAGAAGCAGAGGGAGAAGCAGGCTCCTTGCTCAGCAAGGGACTCGATCCCAGGACACTGGGATCATGACCTAGGCCGAAGGCAGCTGCTTAACCAACTGAGCCACCCAGGCATCCCCATTTTATCCAGTTCTATCAATTGTTCTACATTTATTCTCTGGGATACCTCTGAAAGAAAAGCTTTCATCCTTTCACCTTTTATTTATTTCTTTTCATGATTTTATTTTTATTAATCTCTATTAATCCAATGTGGGGCTTGAATTTACAACCCCAAGCTCAAGAGTCACATGCTTTACCAAATGAGCCAGCCAAGGCACCACTTGTTTTTAGTGCCACTCTGAAAGCATGTATTTTACCTATTTTTAAAAATTCAATAAAGTATCATCATTGTTTTTGATGGCAATATTGTCCCAAGTTTTTCCAGTGGGAATCCTCAATCCATTCTTCAAAACACTTCGTAAAGTAAGGGGATGTTTCAGCATTTTATTAAAGTTACTGTAAGCGCTACACAATGGTAAATTCTTACTCCACTGTACTATGAGAACAAACGTGTAACGGATTCACATTTAGCCAGCGAAGAATTCTGATACAAGGACAGCATATCATTTTTATAGTCAATAACTTACACTAATTGCAAAATGTAAATAATTGGTAAGAGTAGATCCTATTTAACAGCCAATAAAAATTATTAGCAATTTGAGTCATCTATTTACCTTTAGAAGGGCAAATTTTTTCCTGACTACTGAACAGGATAACTGGTGCTATTAAAGTGAAATATACTTGTAGCATGTGTATGGCCGAAACACAGTATACTACTGCAAATTGCAAAGAATAGGATGGATTACTTCTGATTCTAAGTACTTGGAAATACCTTTTATTAAAATAAGTACCAAAGCAAGGTGCTTGAAAACGTATTTTGATAGCATTAGAAGCATCGCGATTTTAAAACTATGTCTTGGGAAGCCCAAACGGAGTTTCCCAATTAAAAGGAGTAAAATTTGTATTGAGTTTTAGCTCCACCCATGGCAATTATTTCCTTCCTTCTGTAACTGACAATTTCCTCCCCAATCCCAGGAACGCCTCTGTCCAGTTCTGCAGTCTCTGCTCCAGGTCTGTGTTTGTGATGATGGTTTCAGAATAGGCAGCGGCGGGTGATGGGGCTTAAGTTCTCGGTTTCTCCCCGTGACTTGACGGTTGGGGCCCGAGGCACACAGAAGCGTCTTTAACCCGAGCAGCCACAGAGGGAGTAAACCCTGGAAGGCGGAGCAAACTTTTTGGGAGTGTCTCCCCGGCCCGAGGCACCCCCCTTCCATCTGCTCCTCTCCGATTGGCTGTCGTAAGTCTCAGCCGACCTATCGTGCTGGAGCGTCTAACGTGCCGTTCGGCGACGCCGCCGCGCAGGCTCACTCGGGGACCCGTCCCTGCGCTTCAGCCCTATTGAGAGCCGGAGGACACCAGCTAGGGGGATGTGGAGCCAAACAAGCCGGGTTGTGCCGATGGCAACTGTTACGGGGCCGCGCTGGGACTTTGGACGGGCCCAGTAGCAGAGCGAGACCCGGGACAGAGCGACAGAGGAAACAAACACAGACACAACTGCCCGATTTACCCATGTCCCTTAAGTTCAGGTTTCCTTGGGTTGACCATTCATTGTGCTCCAACCTCCTACAAACTGATTTGCTTGTGGGGACTAGAAAAAAATGCGACTTTATTCTTTTCTTTGTGTCGGGGCGGATCGAAAAGCAGAGTGAATGAACGAGTCTTTATTTTAAAAAAGTAAACTTTTCTCCAATGCACGGTGGCTGGCAACACCTCTTTCGTTGAGTTTCACTGTCCCCAGACTGGAAGCACTGCCCCTCCACCGACCCGCCGTCTCAACTCTGGCATACCCTGGTCTCTGGTGAAGTGACTGGCTGTCGGCGCTGGAAAGCGGACGTTACTTTACGCTCTACAGAGGAAAAAGTCCGCATTAGCTTCCAAGGTGTGCAACTCAGAAAAGTGAGCCAAAATAAAAAATAACCAGGCTTCGGTGGAAAGCAAAGTTTCGTAGTCCTTGCTCACAAACTGGCCTGAGAGTTCCAGGCCCCCGCCGGTATGCGGGGTATCACGGCCCCCGGCAGGCTGCAACCTTCAAGCCCCACGCCAGGCCTGCCCCTGCGGCCGCTCGGAAAACGCGGCGAGCGGAACCCGCACGCGGAAGCGCCGGCCGCACTGAGCATGCCCAGTTGCAGAGCCGACCAGAGGAGTTTTTTTTTTTTCTTTTCTTTTCTTTCGGTTTTTTTTTCTTTCTTTCTTTCTTCTTCTTCTTCTTTTTTTTTTTTTTTTTTTGGTCTCAAGTAGGAGGCCTACCCCCCCGCCCCCACCCCAGCCCCCCCCCACCCCCGGCCTAAGCAGCTACCATGTCTGAGGTCCCCGGCGCGGCGTTGTCCCAGGCGGGTTGGTAAGTGGCGAGTCCCGCTGGCCGCTCGGCCGCAGCCGCGGGCCGGGGCCCCGAGGAGTGTTGGGGTTGGGGGCGGTGGGGTGCGTGTCGGGGTAGGCGGAGGCCGCCGCCCGCCCCCGGCCTCTCCCCGGGCCCTCCGGGCCGGCTCCGCCCCCGGCGCCACGCGGAGCCGAGCGAGTCCCCCAGCTTCCCTCGGGGCGGCGGCGGCGGCGGCGCGGCCTGGGCCCCGGGCGGCGGGCGGCGGGCCGGGGAGAGGCCGGGGGCTGCGGGCCGACCAGGCAGGGTGGCCGGCGGCCCAGGCCCGAGCGCATTCGCCCGGGAGGACCTGCCACGCCGTCCGCGCCGCTCTGGGGAGTGTTGCTGCGGCGGGACGAGGGGAGGCGAGGGCTGGAGGACCCAGTACAGTCGAGAGGGGCGAGCGCGGTCAGAGCCCGCGGGCCCGCAGGAAGTTAAGGGCCCACCAGGACAAAGCCGGTGCTGCAGCCGGGCCGCCTCTTCTTTCTCCTAATTTCAGAGTAGTGTGTACCGACCGGTGTGAAGCTGCCCTCCGTGGCACACGCACAACTTCTGAAGCTAAGAATGACCTCATTGTCAACTCGTGTGGGTGCTCCGTAGAACTTTTTTTGAAGTGATGGCAGTGTTCTGATTTTTAAAGACGTTTCATGTTAAGATTTTAAGCAGTTTAAAAAAATGCGAAATTAAGCAGTTTCTGGAACTGAGGCCATTATAGTTGTTAACATCCAGTTTAATATAGTAACGCTTTTGCAGGCCTACATAGGCACAGTCTGAGAGGAGGGGTGGGAAGGAGGATGAAAAAGATTTGCCCCAGCCCTCTGGAAGTTCACTATCTTAGTGAAAAGAGGAGAGAGGGAGGCATTACAGGAACAAACATAAAAACGGAAAATAGGGGCAAACTGTGCAGAGAGACATGCAAATGAGCTATGGAATTGGGAAGGGAAGGAGAGTTCATTTCCTAGAGAAGTAGGTTTTGAAAGATGGTGAGGAAAAAGGCTTTCTACACAGCCACTGGAGAGGTGACACAATAGTAGGAAAGTGCTTATTGGTTTGCAGAACTGACACTAGATCCATGTGTTTCCTGGAAGTAGGAGGGTGTCCAGTGAGGATTAAGACCAGAAAGGTTGGGCCAGGTTATAGCGGCTACAAGTGCCTAAAAGATAATTTTTGTGATTTGATTTTGTGAATAAAGTTTTTTATTGGAGTGATGTAATAACGCCTCTGTTTTGAAGAAGGGGCTCCTGGTTGTGCAGGCACTTCACTTTAGAAGTGAGGACTCAGGCACAGAACTGTTAAGTAACTTTTCTGACCTAGCTAGGAAGTGGTGGAGTTCAAAGGTGAGCACAGGGGGTCTGGTTCCAAGTCTGGTGCTTTTAACCATTATGCATTATTGTTCCCATGGTTTTTGCATAGAACACCGTTAGGGTAACAGACTATGAAGGTAAAAACTTACCATATTCAGTTCTGGTTTTGTTCTGGAATCTCTACCTTCAGTTTCTTAACCTCACAAGAATGTGTTGAATAATAACCTTGGCTCACTCTTTTACTTGAGTTTCTCTCCATTCTTCATTAGATTGAGCCTTGGTTCTCTAACCTAGTTATATGATTTCATTTACAAACTTGGGTTACTTCTTTCCAACGTGACCACACCTCCAAAGGCTTGTCTCATTTATTTTGGTTCCAAACACATACTAAATTGTTCTTTTCTGCACTACAAGGTCTTTAGGGGTGGGCAACTGCATCTTATTTATCTGTATATTTGTACTGCCAGGGAGCCACTACAGTGTAGGTTCTCAGTAGAGTCTGATACAGTTGACCTTGGAATGCCCCTGCTAATCAGATTCTATAGCCCCTGTCTCTATCCAAGTTTAGATAGTGCCTCCTTTTTTTTTTTTTGTTTTGTTTTGTTACTTTTTTATAAGTCCCTAGCAGTTTTATATTGTAACATTTGTCACTTTGTGTTGCAAATGATCTGCTTAAAACATGTTTCTTCTTCCACCAGACTCTGTTGCTTTTATATGACAGTGACTCACAAAGGCAATAGTAATTTGTGGGTCTAATAAGACTTTTTCTAAAGAGTTACCATGTAATTCCTAATAGGTCTTGAACAGATTAGATTTGTGCCAAAGAAGAGAAAGAGGATCTCCTAGGTGTTCAAGTAGCCTGTATAGATCTTATGTTTAAGTAGAGTCTTACTGTGTTAAAATGTAGAATCTCAAAAGTTTAGGCAGAGAAGAGCACTGGAGGGATTTAGGACCATGAAATAGCTTTGACCAACTCATTCCAGTTCTGACATTCTGAGTTTCCTCTAGCTCTTGGGATTCTGTTATTGTCACTGACAAAACCATTTTTTCTTAGTACTTAGTCTATACACTTAATTACTTATAGGACCTGAAAAGAAATAGATGTTAAAACACCTAAACTATTATTAAATCCTTTCTATCATCTTCACCTAAAATAATAGGTTAGGGTAATGTTTTATCTTAAAAATAAAGCTTAGGTTTCTGATACATAATTCCAGTTTATGGTTTTTGTTTTGTTTTTTTTTGAGTAATTTCCCCCCTCTTAAGTCTATTATCTTAAAGACCCCCACAAAATCAGTACTTTAAAATACACCTCCAACAATACCCACTCCAGCAGATGTTACAATATTTTTTTTCTTTAGTGATGAGTAGCATAGAAAGGAACAGGTTATGCTAATTTGAACTTAAAAGTTTCAGGGACTTTTACAGTATGGTGGTTGTGTTTAAATAATGCACTAAACAGTACATTGATCTCTTGTAGTGTTTAGTTGTATGTGTGGAATAAACTTCACAATGAGAGATTTGGCTCAGTTTGTCTCAATAACTGATTTACTTAATGCCTTTTTGTGTTGTTGTTTTTTTTTTTTTCCTTTGGAGATTCCCCTTAAGGGGGAATTGCATATTTCTGCTAACCTTTTGAATCTTTAGAATTTTTATAGAAATATCAACCTTTTGAAACCTTAAAAAATAGAAACATGTTAGAACATAATTAATTGTGATTGTGTTTTTGAAAAAGGTATTTTCCATAGAATTAGTGATGGCACAGCTTAACACCCTTGTGTGCAGATGAGGATACTGAATGAAGCACAGAGAGAATCAAAGATCTGCTCAGTTATAAGTAGCAGATCCAAGAATACTGCTCAAATGTGTGGAATAAAGATTCAAAACTCATTTCCATCAAGCCATGGTGACCATTTCTAATTTAAATTGTTGATCAAAATAACACATTTTGAAATAGAAAATTGGATTAAAGCATTTTGTGGTGTGTAAATTTACTTTCTCCTTTGGGAAACGTAAGGTGCTTATGCTTAGGAGTGATTGATTTTGAAAACAAAGAAAGCTTTATCTTGCAGTGGCTCACCTAAGTGCTGATTAGAGTTATCTGAAAACGGTTAATTCTGTATTTTGCAAAGTCTAAGATTATCTGAAAGGTAAGGCACTATATTATATGTCTTTGCCTTACCTGGCAGTTTTGAGTTGAAGACACCATAAGGTAGCAGTAGAAATAGTGTTTCCGGGGCGCCTGGGTGGCTCAGTGGGTTAAAGTCTCTGCCTTCGGCTCAGGTCCTGATCCCAGGGTCCTGGGATTGAGCCCTGCATCAGGCTCTCTGCTCAGCAGGGAGCCTGCTTCCTCCTCTCTCTCTGCCTGCTGCTCTGCCTACTTGTGATCTCTGTTAAATAAATAAATAAAATCTTAAAAAATTTTAAATAAAATTTCCATTTTATTCTGAAGCAATATAGTTCATTAGAAACTATAGAACAGGTTTCTAACATGCAAGGCTTAACCCGGATGTGCTCTGGGGTTTTTGTTTTTGTATTTTTGGTGAAGAGGGAAAGGTTAGAGGGAAAATAGAAGGATGAACACACAAGTCTTCCTACCTTGTTCCCCTTGAACTTCACCTTCTCTTTTGTGTTCTATCTCTTTACTTACTGGTGCTACCATCATACTGACCATTCTCTGGCCCAGGTGTGTACCACCAACTCCTTTCCCTTTCTTTCACCTTTGAACAACTAAGAGAGACTACAGCTTTAAAAAGTCTAAAAAAAATTAGTGTTAGAGAAGAACAACTGTTAGATGAATAAAATAGGAAGCACAATGGCAGTATAGAGTATAAAGTGAATGCTCTTTTGTCTTGATGGGCCGGCCCTGTTCCACATGTTGCCTTGAGATAGCTATTCCAAAGTGGTACTTTAGGACAATTTGCTGGAATTTCTGATTTCTAACTTTTGACCTACCCACAGATGGAGAGCTTCTTTTCACATGCCATCATGTAGAAGCTTCCTCCCAAAAACATTAATGTTCAAGACCAAGAAAGTCAGATTCCTGGTTCTGTAGCCCACTCTGTACCTTTCTTGTATGGCTTCTGTTTTCTGAGAGACACACCTCTTCCCCAGGAGATTGCTGGTGAAATGATCTGTCTTCAAATGGGAAGCAACCTTTACAGCACCATCAGCATTACTTTACTTTTACCTGCTACATTGTTGTTAACAATGATATGAGAGAAGTTTATACAAAGGGTATCTGAAGTTTTGCTTCCTCATATGCCAACATAACTCTTAGGCATAAGTCCATTTGTAAAGAATATTGGTAGTTCTTTATAAGGTGGTATATTAAGTACAAGATACTTTATTATCTAGCATTATAAAATATTTTCTCATTACTGCTTTGATATAAACATACTCTTGGTACACTGTTTCGGAAAGGATCAGACCATTAAAACACTTTTTAGCCAAAACAATAATAGATCATGTTGAAGAATACTAGAAGAAGCCAGTTGCTTTGTATTTAGTTTTCAGGGGAGCTTATCAGAGACATCCTATTTTGAAACATTTCCTATTTTTTTAATGAACATTTGTAGCTATCTCTTTGGTTTATGTTTTTTGTGAAATTATAGTTCAATACTAATAAGCCTTGTTGACCTGTCTTAAAATATGTTACATATTGCCTGGTGGCTTCTACTGATACTATAAACTGCTAAAAATGCCTGGATATTCTGTTAAACTGCAAATTTTAAGGTTTCAAGGCGCTGTTTGCAGTGATTTTTTGGTGAATAACCTATAAATCTAGTTTCAACTGCCTGTAGACTTGACTGCCTCAAGCATAAAGGGGTATAAAAAGAAACTTGCTACCTCAGCAAGTTGAAAATAATTTTCTCCTCTCACACAGCAGCATTTGCTAAATCAAGTAAAAATTACATAGTAACATTTCAAGAACCATAAAAATATAACTATATCAACTTTTTCGGCTTGTGTTTTCTCCTTTTGACAAAAGAAGGATATTGGCAGTTTGACTTATCATGTTGCAGTTAAGTCCCATCTCTCTAGAAATTGACTTTTTGTAAGATGTAGGACCTGGAAGTAGCTGAAGAAGGCTTTACCTCTAGATGATTTTTAGGAGAAGCAGACTGTACTCCCAGTAATGCAAAACAATTTATGTAAAAATTGAGAAACATTTGTGAAGTCATAGAATGAAAACAAAGAAAAGCAGAGAAGAGGGGACAAAAAATGTGTGGTGATAAGGTAAAATATTAACAGGGGTGTCAAATCAAAGATACTGAAAACAGAAAAGAAGCACCCTAGTGATATAGAGAAAGGGGAAAGAACCACGTCACGCTCCAGGGCTGGACAGATCCTACGTGTACCTTAGTACTGTAACCCCTACAGGTTTCACAACCTTACTCTGTGGGTGTGAGTCTGTGTGCATGTGTGAGTGCTTCTTACACTTATTAAAGCTTTACAGCCTCTATAGTAGAGACAAATAGCTACCCTCATCTTAAGATAGTGCTGCTGAAGGTATGGTATCTTTACAATAGTAAGTCTCTGCAATAATGCAAAGAAATATGTAACCCTATATAGTAATGTGTGTACTGAAATACATGTAGTAAATGTTTATGCCTCTTATACACAAGGCACTGTTTGTTTTTGTGATGATATACAAGTCCTTCAGAATTTAAACATGCTATACAGTGGTATTTTACTTGGGAAGTCTGGAAGGCTTTCCAGAACTAATGGTGTATAAGTATGATATGTTGTATATGCCATCTCATATGGTGTCTAGTCCTTTTCTAGGGAAGAACAAGGCAGACTCATTGATGCATTCATTCAACAAATAATTATTAAACACCTTGTTGTAGCAGACACTTTCTTTAGTACAATCCAGTGTAGTCTTATGGGGAGAAAGCCATTAACTATATACTGTAAACACTGCATCTGTAAATATACCAGAGATGAAAAGGGACATGGTTCTGGAAGAATTTATGGAAGGGAATTTGGTATCTTTGTGGTGATTGTAGAATGCATCCCTGAGATCTGGAGGATGAGTGGAATTATATAGGATAAGTAAGATTAAAAAAGCAGATGCAAATTTCACAGGGCAGTAGGGAGCATGGTGAGTACAAAGGTCTGAAGAACTGGGATGAATGGACAAGATAGGGACAGTATAGGGAGGTGGGACTGGGAGATACTTAGGGTCTAGATCATGTAGCTTGGGCCTTGCTTTTATTCTGGAGGCAATAGAAATCAGTTGGGAAGTTTTATCAGGGGTTGGAGTAGGGATGACATCATAGTTAAATTTTGAGAAATGCTTGCATTGAAGAAAAAAGCTTAGAGCTTGGCATGAGTAGCCAGATGGATAAAGTGGTGGTGATGATTGAGATGGAGAACAGAAATTGATTTCAGCAATATTTAGAAGGTAAAATGGACAGAACTTTTAGATGGATTGTATATGGGAAAGAGAGAAGGAGGTGTCAAAGGGTTGATTTCTAGGTTTCTGGCCTTTATACTTGAACTGATTATAATAAGGTTAGATAGGGAGTATTAGAAAAGGAACACACTTTTGACCGGTGGAATTGAAGTTAGACATTATTTGACTGTGAGGTGCCTTTTTGAGTTATCTAAAAGAAGATACCAGTTAGACATTGGGAAATACTAATCTTGCACTAGGAAAAAGACTGGATTAGAGATATAAATTTGGAATCATTCAAGTATAGCTGATAATTGAAGCAGTGCAGATGAGATCATCTAAGGCCGCACTGTCCAGTATGGTAGACATTAGCCACATGTGGCTGCTGAATGCTTGTAAAATGTAAAATACTTTTACATGTAAAATACAGACTGGATTTGGAAGACTTAGAACAAAAAAGAATGTAAATATCTCTCATACATTTTTATATTGCTTATATATTGAAATAATGCTGTCAATATATTGTGTTAAAATACATTATTAAATTAACTTCACGTGTTTCTTTTTACTATTATGTATGTGGCTTGCATCTTATTTCTATTAGGTAGCACTGATCCATGATCTAAAAAGTCAGGCTTTAATAAGAAGAGGTTCAAGCACTGAGGAATTTCAGCATTTTAAAAGAGAATTAGCCTTTTAGGAGCTGCCAGAGAGGGGGAAAAGCATTGGAAGGAAATCATTGACTTTTCTGAAAAGAGAAGATGGGCATATCTTTAAGAGTTCTGTGACAAGATTATTTGCTTAGGTCAGTATTACTGACTTGCTGATTCTAGAGATTCAGATCAATTTTTAAAACTTTTTTTATTTTTTATTTTTTTATAAACACATAATGTAACCCCACCACCCTCTCCCGACACCTCGCCCCCCCCCCTCTGTTTTGAAATTAAGAGTCTCTTTTGGTTTATCTCCCTCCCAATCCCATCTTGTTTCATTTATTCTTTTCCTACCCCCTTAACCTCCCCCCCCATTGCATCTCCACTTCCTCATATCAGGGAGATCATATGATAGTTGTCTTTCTTCAATTGACTTATTTCGCTAAGCATGATACCCTCTAGTTCCATCCACGTCGTCGCAAATGGCAAGATTTCATTTCTTTTGATGGCTGCATAGTATTCCATTGCGTATATATACCACCTCTTCTTTATCCATTCATCTGTTGATGGACATCTAGGTTCTTTCCATAACTTGTCTATTGTGGACATTGCTGCTATAAACATTCGGTACATGTGCCCCTTTGGATCACTACGTTTGTATCTTTAGGGTATATGACCAGTAGTGCAATTGCTGGGTCATAAGGTAGCTCTATTTTCAACTTTTTGAGGAACCTCCATGCTGTTTTCCAGAGTGGTTGCACCAGCTTGCATTCCTACCAACAGCGTAGGAGGGTTCCCCTTTCTCCGCATCCTCGCCAGCATCTGTCATTTCCTGACTTGTTCATTTTAGCCATTCTGACTGGTGTGAGGTGGTATCTCATTGTGGTTTTGATTTGTATTTCCCTGATGCCCAGTGATGTGGAGCATTTTTTCATGTGTCCATTGGCCATCTGGATGTCTTCTTTGCAGAAATGTCTGTTCATGTCCTCTGCCCATTTCTTGATTGGATTATTTGTTTTTTGGGTGTTGAGTTTGCTGAGCTCTCTATAGATTTTGGTTACTAGCCCTTTATCTGATATGTCATTTGCAAATATCTTCTCCCATTCTGTCAGTTGTTTTCTGGTTTTGTTAACTGTTTCCTTTGCTGTGCAAAAGCTTTTGATCTTGATGAAGTCCCAATAGTTCATTTTTGCCCTTGCTTCCCTTGCCTTTGGCAGTGTTCCTAGGAAGAAGTTGCTGTGGCTGAGGTCGAAGAGGTTGCTGCCTGTGTTCTCCTCAAGGATTTTGATGGATTCCTTTCTCACATTGAGGTCCTTCATCCATTTTGAGTCTATTTTCATGTGTGGTGTAAGGAAATGGTCCAGTTTCATTTTTCTGCATGTGGCTGTCCAATTTTCCCAACACCATTTGTTGAAGAGGCTGTCTTTTTTCCATTGGACATTCTTTCCTGCTTTGTTGAAGTTTAGTTGACCATAGAGTTGAGGGTCTATTTCTGGGCTCTCTATTCTGTTCCCTTGATCTATGTGTCTATTTCTGTGCCAGTACCATACTGTCTTGATGATGACAGCTTTATAATATTATGCGCTTGAAGTCTGGAATTGTGATGCCACCAGTTTTGGCTTTCTTTTTCAATATTCCTTTCGCTATTCGAGGTCTTTTCTGGTTCCATGTAAATTTTAGGATTATTTGTTCCATTTCTTTGAAAAAATTGGATGGGATTTTGATAGGCATTGCATTAAATGTGTAGATAGCTTTAGGTAGCATAGACATTTTCACAATATTTGTTCTTCCAATCCGTGAGCATGGAACAATTTTCCATTTCTTTGTGTCTTTAAAACATTTTTTTAATAAATTTAGGTATATGAAGATTCCTTTTTAAAAAAATTCCACCCCATCCCCTCAAAACTCTTTTAAATATAAAATGCAAATAGGAGCACCTGAGTGGCTTAGTCGGTTTAGGCTCTGTCTTAGGCTTAGGTCATGATCCCAGGGTCCTGGGATCAAGCCCTGCATTTGGCTCCCTGTTAAGCAAGGAGCCTGCTTCTTCCTCTGCCTCTCCCCCTGCATGCTTTCTCTCTCTCAAATAAATAAATAAAATCTTTAAAAACAAAATGCAAATAAAATTCAGCTGTAGCTTTTCAGAAGACAGTCTGTTGTAGACATTAAGTGAAGATGTAAGAAAAAACATTTTTATTTTACTAAATTCCTAAGCAACACCTTGAGATGTTTGAAAATTAATAAAGGTAGATTTTTAAAAATACATAGTATGAAACATTAAACATAAATGTTGATGGGAAAACTTGCTAAATAAATTAAGCCAACATTTTATAATGGCTTTTGGAATTAATTCAGTTTAAGTTTTGTTTTGAAAGAGAAATAGGGATGTATGCAAATTTAAATGTCGAGAATGTTGATAGATGATCATGATAAAGTGAATGAAATAATTTTTCCTTTTGCCATAATATATTCTAATATTATTAGACCCAAAGAAATAAGTGTATATTCCTTTTGCCGTAAATGTATTCTAGTATTATTAGAGCCAATTTTTCTATTTAGTTAAAATAGTTTGATGTCTTGTTTTGTAAGATCCTGCAGGACAAGGATCAAGTCTTCTCATGTTTCTATAGCATTCCTAGCATGTAGCAGGGTGTGAGGTCCACAGTAGACACAGAAATGCTTGTGGAATGAATGTTAGTACCATCGTAATTAATAAGTCTCAGGATGTTTCATAATATTATTTTTGTGTTCTCAAGGAACATGAAGCTTATTCAGGCTTTGTATAGAGTAGGAAATTGTTACTCATGAAATGAATGTGAAATTCTAAAAATCAGTTTTATGGGAAAATTGTTATTTTTGCAGAAATGCAGGAAATAACCTGTTAAAGCTTTCTCTATTTATCGATACTTCTGACAGAACACAAACACATACATTTACAGATATGTTGATAATATTTCTTTGAATGGGACAACCAACTGTTTCTGTAGGGGTTTGAGATATTCTCTCTCAAAGCATTGTTAATAGAAATTATTTTCAGAAGTTTGTTTTTAGTATAAGTTTGTCCTAGGTCCTAATTATTTCTTTACTCATTTGATATTTTATGAGATGCTAAAGTTTTTACTTTTGTTTTTGATATTTCAGAATTGCTTGTTATCTGGGGGTCCCTGATTAGAAAGGCATTAGGATGATGAGGTTGTAATTTACTCTGTGGCCTTTGATAAAGCAGTAGTCATTTGGGACACTTTCCAGTTTAGTAAGCTGGCATAGGGTTTCAGTCCATTGGATTTTTATATGAGGACCCTGCCAAGCATAGGTTGTTCTTTTGTTAACTTTCAATTATGAACACCAAAAAAGACCATTTATATGCTGCTAGTTAGGTCACAAAACGTGTAAAATAGGCTTCTTCTCAGTGGCTTTCCTCTGTTTACCATACTCAGAATGACCAATGCTATTAAGCCTTCCCCCTGGGGCTGAGAGCTTCAGTTGGTATGCAGAGGCTTCTCCTCCTGGGGTTTTGCCATGATCTTTTGTCCAGGCTGCCTGCTAAGTCTCTTGGTTTGTTTCACTCTAAATTGTGAGTAATAATGAGAGTTCTCCAGGATAGTGTTGATTTACTTCTTTCCTTAGTTGTGCTTTTTGGGGAGGTGTGGTACAGGGTTAGAACCCAGGCTCTATCAGACCCGTCTTTGGTCATTTTGAAGTTTTACAGGATTAGGGTGTACTTCTTTATTTGATTGCTACTGTTAAATTTTTTGATTGCTTTTTCTGGTTGTGATTATTTGCTTTGTTTTTACTTTTTTTTTCTTTAGTTATACATTTATCAGAAGTCTTTCTAAGCATATGTTAATTAGGTGTTTCTTTGATAATAAACCATTGGTAAAAATGAATGTATTTTATATACATATATTAAAAATATGGTTGCTCTATCAATACCATGAAATTTCAGTGCCCATTTTTGTGTCTGTGTTTACATCATTATTGGTGCAAAGTAGCCACCCAAAATTTACATTTAACTTTGTTGGTAAACACATCTAGCTGCTCTTGGCTATACAGAGACACCTGTCATTATTATACTCATTAAATTTTGATTTGACATCATGAAAAAGATAGTGCAGGGTAGTGGTTTAGATGTTAATGGGTACAGAGTAATAATATTTAAATGATACATGACAGAAATCATAGTGTACATTCTGGAATCTGATTATTTTGAAAGGGTAATAAGGCCCTGAAGTTTTTACCAGTTTATACTTACGCAAATAAGCATTTATATTGACATTATTTTAATTAAAACACAAAACTGGCCTGAGGTACACCCTTCTAATATTTACAGAGCTGAACTGCATTAGTTAGGTTGAAATCTAGGCTGATGTACAAAGACCCCACATTACAAAGCTCTAAAAATCATAGCCTTTCCCCCCCCTCATCATAAAACAACATACAGTGATGGTGATATTGCTTTGTGCTGTCATTTAGGGACCCGAGTTCCTTCAATCTTACTGTTTTGTTGTCCCCTAACACTGGCTACTCCAAGTATGGTCCTAAGATCAGCATCATTAGCATTATCTGGTAGCTTGTTAGCAATGTAGAATCTCAGTCTCTACCACAGTGCTATTAAGTCAGCATCTGTGTTTTAACAGGATTCTCCTAGTACCTCTTTTGTACCTCAGAGTTTGAGAAGCACCACTTAGGGCATTGTCGTTGTTTCCACACATATAGCAAAGTAGCTGCCACACTTGAGTTTTAGCTTGCAGGAAGGGGAAGGACAGCTGAGAGCCATAGAGTCAGGTTCCTAATGGGAAAGGTGGGACACATCACTTCCTTGGTTTCCAAGAACTTAGTCTCACCTATGTGAAAGGGATTCTGGAAAATGTGGTCTAGCTCTGTGATTCTCAAACTCTTGCTAGTTATTAAAATTTCTAGTTTTTCACACGCCAGTACTTTTGTAAAGTATAAAATTTTGTAACAGTTTCAAATTTCTGTAAGAGATTTCAAATGCCATCTTCAGTTATTCCATCATGAAGCAGTAACAAAGAGTTTGAAGACTGGCATGGATCCAGGGACCACACTTGAAGTAGTTCTCTTCTACCTGAAGACATTTTGAATTTTTCACTTACTGATACTATTCAAATTATGTTAAAGTTGCATAAATTTGGTATGAATGAATGAGGAATTTTTTTTTGCTTTATACTTTTGATATAATTTACTTATTAATATTCTACTTAAAATTTTTATTGTTTTTAGTGATAATTTTATGTTTGTAAAGGACGTTTTAGTTTGCCAAGCCCTCTTTCCCTAATTATATGTCACTCCATGATAATAAGTAGTAAGTATGTATGTATTATGTTTGCTTATCAAAGGGGATTGCAAGCCTTCTTGGTTTAATCATGTGGTTGATATCTATTATGACACATTAAAGAATAGTCATGTTTGTTATGAGGTAGTACCTTTCCACTGTATTTTGTAGCTTTCTTACACTTTTAGTTATGAATTAATATGAACTAATACTAGTTTACATTTGGTGTTATGAGACTTATCTGTGCCATTGTCATATTGGCTAACATTGCTTGACATGGTTTGAATTACTCCTGCCTAAACATGTTTTCATGGAAAATAAAATTGAATTGGACTGTTGGTGGTCTTTTAAAATGTTTTACCTTATCACAATAACTTTCATGTGCAAATTGAATTGTTTATCGTTACTGGTAATGCTCTACTGCCTTAAGCAAAAGTATATTTAAAAAATGTATGATTATAGATTTCTGTATATCTAAGATTTGTATTTTCAAAGTGGAAAAATAGGCTGTTTGACTGAATGTTTTTGTTATATTCAGCTTCCTTGTTGCTGTTACAGCTTGCCTGGTACTGCCCCGCAGCAGCTTTTTTTTTTTTTTTCTTTTTTGCCTAAGTACCCGGTGTACATGAACTAAGAAGTCAGCAGGAAGTCAGCATTGTGGAGGAGGAACAGGCTTGCGAGCTGGAATTGATTTGTGTTGGGAACTGAAATTAGTAAATTACATGATTTTGAATAGTTAATTTATATTAGAATTGGTTAATTAGAATTACATCACAAAACTGGGTTATCATGAGCGATTACTGAGGAAAAGAAAATAGTTGTGAAAACACCACATGCATCCTTGATTTTTCAGTTAAATTTATACCTACTTACTATTTTTAAATTTTAAGGTGTAATTGAAGTATGGCTGGCCACACAAATATGCCTGCCTCTTGAGAAGCAATGGGGTTCATGGTTAAAAGCATGGGCTCTGAAGTTCAACTGTCTTGCGTTAGTTAGGGTCAGTCCTGGTTCCGCCACTGATTAACTATAGCCTTGAGTACATTAATTAATTATTTGCTGCCTCAGTTTGCTCATCTGTTAAGTGGTGCCAATTATAGCACCTAACGCATAGTATACTTAAGAGGATTAATGAGTTGATACACACAAAGTGTTCAGAACACTGCTTGTCATATGCTGAGTGCCTAGTAAATATTTGCGTCCTTTCTAATGCGTATTAAGCCTGAATTCTCATAACTTACTGCCGCCTATAAATAAATTCATGTAATTTGCGCATATATGGATTTCTGATATTGTGTTATTTCTGAAAAATTTGTCCTTTATTTTAGAATATCTTTTATAGTCTCTTAAAGGATTACCTTGATAAAGACAAAATCCTTATATCTTATGGGTTTTGAATCTCATTATAAAATATGTCTTACCATTTGGTAATCTTATAAATGTTGGTGCCTCAAATTAAAGATAAGTAATACAGACAGGATATTTCATATAATATTATTTCACTTGTACAGGAAGAATAGACATTTGAGAGAGAGAGCTATCAATATTCAGTCTCTTATTTTGGATGTGAATTTAGTAAGTCTCAGAAGCTGAAGGCAGGTAATTTAATATTCTTGTTGAAATGTTGCATTGTTATTAAGTATTTGCCTTTTAATTTTATAAATAAGGATTTCATTTAACGAGTAATGGGATGTCTTCCTTAAAAATTAAATGTTTGGAGCCAGTTTTGTAATATGTAAATTTATGGAACAATATAATTTTTTTGAAGATTAAATACATTTTTAAAGAGAGACATCTTTTGAGTCTAGTTTTTAAAGAAAAAAAGGTTATATAGCTTTATCCTAAGTAAGGAGTTGGCAAACTATGGCCCAGTTTGATTTCGTGCTTACTTTTGTTAATAAAGTTTTATTCATACACAGCTATCCCATGCATTTGTGCTATGAGCAGAGTTGAGTAGTTGTGACAGAGATCGTATGGCCTGCAGGAAAACTACAATTTTTACTATCTGCCCCTTTACAGAAAAAGTTTATTGGCCTCTGGCCTAAGTAATTAGTGAAGTAGATTTTATTAGTTCATTATTACTTAGAAGAGGTTGGAATAAGTTGTACCATGCTACTTTTCCAATGTTTGTCAAAAATAACTTTCCAGAACAACCACGATCCTTGTTTGTATCCTTATTTGTAATGACTGGTATGAATGGCCCTGCTTCACAGATTAGTAAATTCTAACTATTTGATAGGAATGTGCCACTACTTGCAGTGGGACTTTCTATCAAATACGGAATTGTCAGGTGTTTTTGAAATGGTCTACTGATTTTAATAGAACTTTTCCATTATGTCCTAGGACAGATAGAAATCCTTCATTGCTTTCAATTGAGAATTTCTATCACACCTGGACAACTTTTGGATTTTATAGAAAACCTAGACTACAGATAGTTTTTATCAAATCAGTACTGCTTAAGGGAAGGAAACCTTCCCTTAGAGGTTGAAAAGCCTGTTAAAACATATCAATCCTGAGTAAAATACAGAAGTTTGTCTTTAAATAACAAAAACCTATTTGGTAGCCAGTTATACTTAAATTAGCCTAATTTATTTGTAATCTGTTTCTTTATTGATTTATTTTTAAGTATTTTATTTATTTATTTTAGAGGGAGAGAGGCAGAGAGAGAGAGCACAAGTAGGGGGAGCGGCTGGCAGAGGGAGAAGGAGGAGCAGGCTCCTCACCAAGGAGGAACCCTGACCAGGGCTCTGTCCCAGTACCCTGGAATCATGGCCTGAGCTGAAGGTAAACGCTTAACTGACTGAGCCACCCAGGCATCCCAGTAATAAGCTGTTTTAGATTAGAAATTAAATTCATGAAAAAAATTTGTGCATTGATTTGACAAAAATTATAGGTGAAGATTTTTAAAAATCTTTTTATTTATTCATTAGATTGAGTGAGACAGAGAGAGAATGAGCCAAGCAGGGGGGACAGCAGGGAGAGAGAGAGGTAGACTTCCTGCTGAGCAGGGAGCCTGATGCAGGACCCTGGGATCATGATCTTAGCCGAAGGCAGATGTGTAACCTACTGAGCCACCCAGGTGTCCCTGTAGGGGAAGTATTTTAACAGTGTTCGGGGGACTAGGCACAAAGGGTCTAATAAAATCCAGTTTTTCGATATTCATTCTTATATTCATTCATACTTTTCCTTTTTGGATATGAGTCCTCAAACTTGTAGAGTTGCCATTCCCACCATGTAGAGATTCATATTCACTGGGATTCTATTTTTTCAGTTTCCATTTTTTACATTATTCTCATTATAGAATGTTGCATTAGAACTTTTACATCTCACCTAACCACTGTGGTATACTGGGATATAAATAATATAGTGATAACAACCAAGCATGCCATTTAATAAATGTAACCAATAATAAGCAAATGACATCACTGAGAAATCCAGGCCCTGAGTTTTAGCTAAATTAAATAGACCACTGCAATCTTGATAGCTCATCCACAAACTTAGAGAGTATAATAGTTTTGAAGAGTGTATTAGTTTTTCTGTAAAAATCATGATTAATTTTACATATCAAATTGTAAGACATATGCAAATCGCTCTTTTTTGAAATGGCCAAACTTTGTATTGATGACTTGATGGATTCCCCAAGTGCCACCCTGGGTCCAGAGATCCATTGAGAGTTTTTTTTTTTAAGATTTTATTTATTTATTAGTTAGAGAGAGAGCAAGCGAGCACAGGCAGACAGAGGCAGAGGCAGAGGGAGAAGCAGGCTCCCTGCCGAGCAAGGAGCCCGATGTGGGACTCGATCCCAGGACGCTGGGATCATGACCTGAGCCGAAGGCAGCCGCTTAACCAACTGAGCCACCCAGGCGTCCCTCCATTGAGAGTTTTAAATCAAGGCTTGAAAAGACCAGATTTGCTGAGTTTACAAAGATCACTCTGGCTTCTATTTCGAGGATGGGTTGAGAGATCAATATTCAGGTAGGGACAACTTAAAGGAAAACATTCTTTAGAGATAAACTTCATCAGTGAATTTTTTCTTAAGGGAAATTGAAGGAATTGATCATTTTAGTTTGCTCTCAGTGCCCTTGACTTGTTTCTTTCCTCCCCCACAATTTATTTTTTTATTTTATTTTATTTTTTTTTAAGATTTTATTTATTTATTTGACAGAGAGAGAGAGAGAGATCACAAGTAGGCAGAGAGGCAGGCAGAGAGAGAGGGGGAAGCAGTCTCCCTGCCGAGCAGAGAGCCCGATGCGGGGCTCGATCCCAGGACCCTGAGACCATGACCTGAGCCGAAGGCAGAGGCTTAACCCACTGAGCCACCCAGGTGCCCCTCCTCCCCCACAATTTAAAAATAAAATCAGTTAATACTTATTCTCTTAGTGTTAGTGCTGGTGGTTTTTTGATGTTTTTTGCTTGAAAGTTCATTGATGCCTCAAAACTAAAATACCTTTATTTATTTTAAAAATAATGTATGTAATTTATGTTTGCGTTTATATTTATATAAAAATACTTTGAAAAATAAGGTATTTTGAAGTTTAAGGATTTTTAAGAAAAGAAAAGGAAGACCTCATAATGTAATTCTTAGATCTAGGTTTCTGAAGAGGAGCAGGAATGTTATTTTTTTCCTAATTAAAGAAGTTTTAAAAACATATGCCAGGTGGGCATACTTGCGATTACCTTTCTCATGACTAAGCTAATAGGATCAACTACTGATTCCATTCTTATTTTAGTGCTATTTCCAAGCCGTATGTGAATGAAGCTATATTTAAAACAGTCATTTAATAAGTAGATATTTTTAAGTAAGACATTTTTTTTCTCTGAGATCTAAGTTTCCTTTTCGAGGAAATATTTTATATAAAATATTTTATAAATGCCTTTTCTGGTATTTTTTCTTCTTTTGAAAGTTGCTGCTTTAATGTTGAGCACATGTCTGACTCTATCACATATGTGGCACATACGTAGAAGTCTATCACCACTCTTTGTGTTATTTTCTACTTTTTCACCTGTGCCTACCGCTACTTTGCTGCTGCCGTCTGACTTGTGCTTCTCCCACACTACTGAAATGCTTTTGCTGAAGTTATCAATGACCTGTTGGTGAGTTACAATCAGGCCTTTCCTTACTGACTTCTTTGTTGCATCAGAGGATACTGGTCAACTCACTTCTTGAAATTTACTGTTCTCTGTGTCCCCAAACACTGCAGAATTTTTGTTCTCTTTATCCTTTTCTTATTATTCAGTTGCTGTCTTTTTATAGTATTCTTATCCCACTCTTTCTGCCTTTTCTCACTTTCCCTGTTGGTACTACAAAGGTTTTGTTTTAGTTTCACTTTCTCATTTTTCTTACTTTAACTGATGAATCTCATTTTAAACTGATTTCTGCATAGTGATGATTCCTAAATCTGGCTAAGCCTGGATTTCAAAATGTGTGCTTGTATATGAAACACTTGCTGTACAGTTTGAACTCAGTATCAGAGGCACCTCAGACTTCCATGCTTTTAACTGTGCTTTTCTTCCCCAGTCTCCCAAATTCTTCTCTTTATATTCTGACTTAGTTTGTGGTACATTCATCTCACCAGTTACCTAAGAGTCAGTGTTGCCTCTTACCATTCTCTTATATTTAAATTAAGAGTCAGTCCTGACAGTTTTACCTTCTAAATATTTTCCCACTAAAGGCCTGCATTCTTGGGAGGACATTTGGAGCTTCCTGATTGGTCTTCTTCCTCTCTCAAATCCATCTTTTCTAGGGCTGTTAGAATAAGTTACCTAAAATTGTTGTTTAACCTTTAGATTTCTTGTCTCCTACAGGATGAAGTCTGTCTGTCTTACAAAGATTTGTATGTCTTCTTGTCTCTGGCTTTCTTTCTTGCTCTTTCCTCTCTGTGGTTGCCGCTCCAACAATATCAGCCTGTTTATTGGTCTCTCATGTATGCACTATATTGAATCTGATTATTATATCATTTCTTATCTTGCTCTTTCTGTCTGTAATGCTTTTCTCCATTTAAGTTATTTTATTCTTGCCTCTCTTTTATTTTATCCTATTTTAAGACTTATTTATTTATTTTAGAGAGAGCATGAGCTTGCAAGCGGGGGAGGGGAGAGGAGCAGAGGAAGAGGTAGAGGGACAGAAGCAGATTCCCTCCTGAGTGGTGAGCCCAGTGCCAATGCCTATGCCAAGGATCTCAATCCCAGGACCCAGAGATCATGACCTCAGCTGAAATTAAGAATTGGTCTCTGAACCGACTGGGCCACCCAGGTGCTCTGCCTTTGATTTTAAAATGTAACTATTATCTTTTATAGGAAGTCTTCTCTAATAGGAAGAAGGTATCCTTTCTTTGAGTTCCTATGACATTTTATCTCTAGGTCATTATGCTATAATTATTCATCTGTCTCTGCAAGTCAGCTAAGCTTCATTGGAACTGAACTTATTTGAAGTCAATGACCATGTTCTTTTTTATCTTTGAATTCCTAGGACTAGGGGCTCAAGTGTTTACAGAATAAAGAAAATGATGTGACTTTTCTTTTTTAATTGTACTGTAATTTACATACCTTAAAATGTGTAGATCTTAAGTGTTTAGTGCAATAAGTTTTCATAGTTGTGTGTACTTAATGGAAGTACCATTCTAAACAAAATTACAAAACATTTCTGTCACCCAAGAAGGTTTTCTCAGGCTTTGTCCCTTCCACTGGCCTGTTCCTCTATGTCATCTTTTTGTAGCATTTGTCATCATGAATTAATTTTCCTCTAATTGGACATCATAAAAATGGAATTATTTTTGTCGACTTCTTAGAAGCTTGACATGTTTTTGTTTTATTTTAATTTTTTATTTTTAATTTTTTTAATTTTTATTTTTTTATAAACATATAATGTATTATTAGTCCCAGGGATACAGGTCTGTGAATCACCAGGTTTACACACTTCACAGCACTCACCATAGCACATACCCTCCCCAATGTCCATAACCCCACCACCTTCTCCCTATCCCCTTCCCCCCCGACAACCCTCAGTTTGTTTTGTGAGATTAAGAGTCTCTTATAGTTTGTCTCCCTCCCGATCCCATCTTGTTTCCTTTATTCTTTTCCTACCCCCCAAGCCCCCCACGTTGCATCTCCACATCCTCATATCAGGGAGATCATATGATAGTTGTCTTTCTCCGATTGACTTATTTTGCTCAGCATAATACCCTCTAGTTCCATCCCATCCACGTCGTTGCAAATGGCAAGATTTCATTTCTTTTGATGGCTGCATAGTATTCCATTGTATATATATACCACCTCTTCTTTATCCATTCATCTGTTGATGGACATCTAGGTTCTTTCCATAGTTTGGCTATTGTGGACATTGCTGCTATAAACATTTGGGTGCACGTGCCCCTTTGGATCACTACATTTATATCTTTAGGGTAAATACCCAGGAGTGCAATTGCTGGGTCATTGGGTAGCTCTATTTTCAACTTTTTGAGGAACCTCCATGCTGTTTTCCAGAGAGGTTGCACCAGCTTGCATTCCCACCAACAGTGTGGGAGGGTTCCCCTTTCTCCGCATCCTCGCCAGCATGTCATTTCCTGACTTGTTAATTTTAGCCATTCTGACTGGCTAAAATTAGGGAAATTTATTTCCCTAATGCCAAGTGATGTGGAGCACTTTTTCATGTGAGAAGCTTGACATGTTTTTGAGATTCATTCATGGTCTTGCCTGTATCGGTAATTCATTTTTTTTTTATTGTTGAGTAGTATTACATGTTAACTGTGCTATAATTTGTTTAGTCATTTTCCTGTTGATAGCCATTTTGGGTTTTTTTTTGTGTGTGTGTGTGGTTATTAGGAATAAGACTGTGAACATCTCGGACAAGTATTTTTGTGGGCCTGTGTTTTCATTTCTCTTGAATAAATATTGAGGATTGGGTTTGGTGGATCATAGGATGGATATGTGTTTATCTTTATAAGAAATAGCTACTTTATTTCTACAGATGTGACATTGTACACTCTAACAGTGTGTAGAACATGTGGATTCTCTACTTTCTCATCAAAATTCAATGTTTTCAGTCCTTTTAATTTTGGCCATTCATGCTGATATGAAATGGTATCTCATTCTGTTTTTAAAGTGTATATTCTTGATGACTAAAGTTATTAGGATTTTGAGTCCTTTTTCATGTGCTTAATGGCCATTTGTATATATTATTTTATGAAGTATCTATTTCAGTCTTTTGCTGACTTAAAAAAATTGAATTGTTTGACTTTTAAATATTGATTTGTGGGAATTACTTATATGTTCTAGCTATAAGTCTTTTGGCAATTACATATGATGTGAATGTATTTTTCCACCTTATTTTGGTTTATTTTATTAGTAGTATCTTTTGGTATTAGAAAGGTTTAATTTTGATGAAGATCAATTTTGTCAGTTCTTTTATGATTAGTACATTTATGTTCTATCTAAAAATTGTTGCCTACCTCAAGTTTGTGGACATATTCTTTTATGGTTGCTTCCAGAAGCTTTAGGGTTATATTTAGATATATGTCCTAATTAATTTTGTGTATAGACTGGGAAAGAGACTGGTATATTTCTTCATTTTTATGCAGATATTCAATTGTTTCAGTAATAAATTTTTTTTTTGGTAAAGATTTTATTTATTTATTTGACACAGAGAAAGATCACAAGTAGGCAGAGAGGCAGGCAGAGAGAGGGGGTGGGGAAGCAGGCTCCCTGCTGAGCAGAGAACCGATGGGGGACTCGATGCCAGGACCCTGAGATCATGACCTGAGCCAAAGGCAGAGGCTTAACCCTCTGAGCCACCCAGGTGTCCCAGTAATAAATTTGTTAAAAAGATTTTTCTTTCCCTATTGGATTGACTTGGCATTTTGATTGAAGATCTACTTACCATATTCTGTTTGTCTGTGTTTAGGCACTAGCCTATTTCCTTGTTCTACTTTACTTTTCCCATGCCCATATCACACTGTTTTGATTAATGAAATTTAATAGAAGTAATGATATCAATTAGTATAAGCCCTCATCTTTTCTTCAGTGTAATTTGACTATCCTTGATCTTTTACATTTCCATATGAGTTTTAGAATCAGCTTATCTACTTATTGAACAAAGCACACTCAGACTTCTGATAACTAGAAAATGGTAATAGTGTCATGAACAAACTCCCCAAATCTTTTGAACTGTATAAATAACTGCACACATACGAAAACTCTGTGTAAAAAGCATACTCTCAACATTATGTAAAGACAGAGAATGGTGAAACTATCAAATAGCTAAGGGTAAAAAGAAAACATTAACAAAAACCAGCACCATGGTTCCATGCACTACCACTTCAATCCTGTCTTATTGTGGGGCTTTAGTGATTCAAGGCAGACCTTTTAAACTACTGGAAAAGCAGAGTAGAGATGGAAATGAAATGGCTTGAGAGTGAATAGGAATGACTACCAGAAAGATGAAATTTACCCCAAATTTGAAAATACTAAGGTAACTTGGCATATCAGGAAAGTATTTTAAAGTATGCGTATCTTAAAGGGACTGGTTCCAATTAAGGGCCCCAGGTGGGAGATTTAAAGTGAGAGATGCTGTACAGTGAGCAGGTATACAACTTAGAAAGTATTAGATGACATATAAAGGAAAAGGAATGTGATTTAAAGGTGAAGACTCTGTTTAAAAGATTAAGACTAATTTAAAGAATAGGAATTAAAAGGATGATCCTTCAACTGTATCGCTTCTGGGAGAGAAAAAAAGGCAAAAAGGAAGGAAAAAGCTTCCTTTGGCCATTTGGTTGTGAAGAGGCAAAGAAGAAAAAGAAAGAATTAGACAATTACAAGACAACAGAACCACAAAATTGGAGGATTCACATATTAATTTTGTATTCTGTAACTTTACTGAATTTATATATCTGTTCCAGTAGTTTTTTGGTGGAGTCTTTAGGGTTTTCTATATATTGTATCATGTCATCTGCAAGTAGTGAAAGTTTTCTTCCTTACCAATTTGGATGCCTTTTATTTCTTTTTGTTGTCTGATTGCTATGGCCAGGACTTCCAGTACCCTGTTGAACAGAAATAGTGAGAGTGGAGAGTCCTTATCTTGTTCTGATCTAAGCAAAAGCTCTATTTTTCTCCATTGAGTATGATGTTAGCTGTCGCTTTTTCATATATGGTCTTTATTGTGCAGTGTTATGTTTCCTCTAACCCCACTTTGTTGAGAATTTTGTCATGAATGAATATTGAATTCCATCAAATGCTTTTCTGCATCTATTGAGATGATCATATGATTTTTATCCTTCATTTTAGTAATATGATATGTCACATTGATTTGCAAATATTGAGCTACCATTGCATCTGAGGAATAAATCCCACTTGATTTTGGTGAATAGTCTTTTTAATGTATTGTTGTATGCAGTTTGCTAATATTTTGTTGAGGATTTTTACATCTATGTTTGTCAAGATAATTGGCCTGTAGTTCTCTCTCTTCTTTTAGTATCTGGTTTTGGTATCAGGGTAATGTTAGTCCTATAGAATAAATAAATTATAGACTAGATAGAGCCTTCCTTCCTCTTCTATTTTTTTGGAATAGTTTGAGAAGAATGGATATTAATTCTTCTTTTAATGTTTGGGAGAATTCACCTGTGAAGCCATCTGGCCTTTTTGGGGGAGTTTTTGATTACTGATTCAATTTCCTTGCTAGTAATTGGTCTGTTAAAATTTTCTATTTCTTCCTGAGTCAGTTTTGAAGGTTATATATTTCTAAGAATTTATCCATTTCATCTAGGTTGTCTAGTTTGCTGGCATATAATTTTTCATATTATTTTTTTATAATCTATTTTTTTTTGGTGATGGTTGTTGTTTCTCCTTTTTCATTTATGATTTTATTTTTTTAAATCCTCCTTCTCTTTCTCTTTCCTCTCTCTCTGTCTCTTTATGAGTCTGCTAAAGATCTATCGATTTTGTTTATTTTTTCATGGCCCACCTTCTGGTTTCATTTATATGTTTTATTGTTTTTTAAGTCTCTATTTCATGTATTTCTTCTCTAATGTTTATTTTTTCCTTCCTTTTACTGGCTTTGGTCTTTGTTCTTTTTCCAGCTCCTTTAGGTGTAAAGTTAGGTTGTTTATTTGAGATTTTTGTTGCTTCTTGAAGTAGGCCTGTATTGTTGTAAACTTCCCTCTTAGAACAGCTTTTGCTGCATCCCAAAGTTTTGGGCCATTGTGTTTTCATTTTCATTTGTCTTCATGTATTTTTTGATTTCCTCTTTGATTCCATGGTTGACCCATTCATTGTTTAGTAACATGTATTAAGCCTCCATGTATTTGTATTCTTTCTAGATTTTTTTCTTGTGGTTGATTTCTAGTTTCAGTGTGGTCTGAAAAGATGAGCAATATTATTTCAGTCTTTTTGAGTTTGTGGAGACTTGCTTTGTGGCCTAACATGTGATCTCTTCTGGAAAATGTTCTGTGTGCACTTGAAGCTATTTTTTAAATATTAAAGCTGTATAAAAATAGTTTTCAGTATGTCATAGCTTAAGTAATTCTGTACTCCTCATGCCTTTTGAGAAATCTGGAAGATGAGTTTCATCTAACCAAATGATGTTTGAGACTCTTCACCAAAAGTTTTGATGGTGAACCTTTAAAATCATACATAATTATATATATAAGACTGAAAGAAAGGTGAGGATGAGGATGGAAAACTAATGTAAAAATGTTACATATTGTGAGAACATTATAAATGATGAAACTAGAAAGCAGGAGGAGAGGGGAGAGGGAAAGAGGAAAATAGGCAATAGGTATAAAAGAATAACAAAAGCACCTGATAAGCCAGGTGTTAAAAAGTTAAATGAGGAAACTGTACTCAAGGGAATTTAAAAAGGTAAAAGTACAAAGGTACTGCTAAAACAAAAATACAGAACTTTGTAAAACAAAATTTTTTTTTACAAAATTAGCAAAGAAATACACATCTTATGGGCAAAGAAACATGCTAAGAATAACAAAATACACAGTTTATAAAATATGCTAAAATTGAAACCAAATATATCAGTTACAACAATCAATGTAAATGGGCTTTAGCCACTTAATTTTTTTTTTGATTGGCTCACATAACAAAAACTAACCATATTCTATTTATAAGAGATGTACTTTAAAATAAAATGATTCAGAATGGCTAAAAAGTAAAAGGATTCACAAAAGTATCAATTGGACAAAAGGACCAGACAAATGAAAACAATATGAGAACAGCGATAGTGATCTTGATATCAGATATGGTAGAATTCGAGCCCAAAAGCTTTAAATGTGACAAAAAAGGTTAATGTTAAAACCTAGCTGTGGCAATTAAGATACTACATTTATAATATTTATGCATCAAATAACATAGAAACTACCTTTCTGAAACAAAACCTACAGGAGGTATAGGGGCACATAGATAGAAGCATACAAATAATGGACTTCACTACATTGCTTTCATTACTAAGTAGATCAAGTGGACATATAAGAAGATAGAATATCTAAATAATATAATCAATGAGGTTGATCTTATGGGTGCATATAAAATGCTACACCTTGATAATAGAAAATACACATTCCTATTGAGGGCCTATGGCAGGCTGTGATCGAATGTATAGTGTTTAGTATTATATAGTTAGTACTATAGTGGTTAGTTAGTGGTTGTCAGGGCTAAAGCACATTGACAAAATAGATTATATATTATAAATAAAGCATTAGTAACATCTATAAAGTAGAAGTATTACAAGCAACATTCTGATTACATTGCAATAAAACTAGAGTTTACTAACATAAGTGAAATGTTCTCTTCATCTGTAAGTTAAAAAAATGATCAAATAGTTCCTTGATAAAGGGAAATACAATTAAAATCATGGAGTTGAACATAACAGTGAAGACACTGCATGTCATAATGTGTGATACATTTAAAGCAATGATTAGTCAAATATTCTTGCACTAACCATTGTCATCAGCAAAAATGAAAAAAATAAAAATAAGTGAATTAAATTTCCAGTTAAAAAATAAAAACTAGAGGAAAAACAACAAAGCAAGGCAAAAGAAAGCACAAATGAAGATAAATGGAAAAATTGATGAGGGAGAATAGAAAGACAGTAACTCTAATAAATAAACCAGATTCCTGGTATTTTTTTCCCCCTGGCCATGCGTAGCTTTTTAAAAACAGCTTTATTGATATCATAAAATTTACCCTTTCGAGGTGTACAGTTCAGTGACTTTTAGCATATTCACAAAGTTGTGCAGTCATCACTACAATCTAATTCTACAACATTTTTATTACCCAACAAGAAGGCTTATACCCATTTACCATTCCCCCACCCCTTTTTCTTCAAGCCTTGGGCAACCGCTAATCTGCTTTCTGTCTCAGCGGATTTGCCTATGGATATTTCGTATAAATGGAATCACACGATAGACATTAGATATTTGGTTTCTTTCACTTAGCATAATGTTCTTATGGTTTGCTGATGTTGTAGCATGCATTAGTACTTCATTTTATGGCTGAATAGTACTCTGTTTATGGGACTAACCACATTTTGTTTATATCCATTCATCACTTGATGAACAGTACTGGTGTTTTTGAAAAGTTAACAAAACAGGCAAATCATTGTCTAACCTATTCAAGGGGAAAAGAAAGGACAAATATATAAAATAGGAAATAACAAGTATTTCATAAATAAAAAGAAATAAGTTAAAAATATCATGGGGCCACTTTGCAAATACTTTTGAAAACCTATAGGAAATAAGTAATTTTCTAGGGAAGTACAAATTACTAAAGTCAACCCTATTAGAGCAGACCATAGAAGCAACAGAGAAAATTATCAAGGAATAACCCCCAAACGCACTCAAGCTTAAGGGGTTTTGCAGGAGAATTCTACCAAACCTTCACATAAAATATAATCCTAAATGTTTTGTAAATGATTCTAGAAAAAAGACGGGAAACTTCCTAATTTCCTTTTATGAGGGAAGTGTAACACTGAAACTTAAACCATACAAACTGCACGAAGAAAGGAAACTATAGACAAATGCAACTCATTAATATTGATGCAAAATTTCTAAATAGATAATAGCAAACAGAATTCTGTACCCCATTGAGAAAGAAATATACATGTTTGATTAAATACTAAGAAATTGATTAATATCATAGACCATATTAAGAAATCCAAGGGAAAAAAATCACATTATCTCCATTGATGCTGATTTTGAAAATCTTTGAGAAAATTCAGCATCCACTCATGATAAAAACCCTCAAGAAAATAAGAATGGGGGCACCTGGATGGCTCCGTGGGTTAAAGCCTCTGCCTTCGGCCGAGGTCATGATCCCAGAGTTCTGGGATCCAGCCCGTGTCTGGCTCTCTGCTCAGCAGGGAGCCGGCTTCCTCCTCTCTCTCTCTCCACCTGCCTCTCTGCCTACTTGTGATCTCTGTTAAATAAATAAATAAAATCTTAAAAAAAAAGAAAAGAATGAAGGGATACTTCTTTAACTTGATAAAATATTATATAACTTAGTCTTAAAGCCCTTATCTTACTTAATGGAGAAACATACAAAATCATCAACAAGGCAAAGATGCCCACTACTCTTAACTATTCAGCACTATACAGAGATATTAGCCAGTGTATTATATACAAGATAAATCAGGGTAAAGAAGTTGTAAAACTGTCTCAATCTGCAGATGATATAATATACCTGGAAACCCCAGAGAACCAATGACAAAACTAAATCCAACAATAAAATAATTTAGAGAAGTAGCAGGATGTAAAATTAACATATGAAAATCAATTCCTTCATACATACCAATTATAAATAGGAAAAAATGATAGCACATGTTTACCATAGAAACAAAGAAGATTAAATATGTAGGAATAAATTTAACAAATGTGCAAAAGCTATATGAAGAAAAATTTAAAACACTCATTAAAGACTCAAAAGTAAATTGGAAAGATGTCCTTGTTCGTAGATGGAACAACTCAACATTATAAGGATGTCAGCTCTCCCTAAGTTAGTTTATAAATTCAATAAAATCACAGTAAAAATACCAACAAGCTACTTTATAGAATTAGGCAAGTTGATACTAAAATTTACATTTAAAAAACACGTGAGACTATCCAGGAAAATACTTGAAAAAACTATATAGGAGTAGGGAGAATAGTCCTACCAAACATATGGCAGTGTGGTACTGTTGCATGAATAGAAGAGCAGACTAGTAAATTGAGCAGGAAGTCCTGAATTAGACTCAAGTACAAATGGAAACTTAGTATGTGGCAAAGGTATTATATCAGCCTGGCTCCAATAAGGAGAGAGAAACCCACACAGTAATTTGAACAGAGAAAATTTAATATAAAAATTATGAAGTGTAACAGGATATTGGAATAGTGAAGCCTTATCTAGTAAGAAGTAAAGAGAATTCCAGAGAATCTAGGAGTAGCACATATAAAGAGCAGCTATTACCCCTCTTGGGAGGAAGAACTTACCCTGCCCTTAGGGTTGAGATTCAGATCACATTGAAGAGGACAGTGAATGGGAGTGGAGTTGCTGTGTTCCGGTACTGGAAGAACTTGCTGGAAATCACTTCTTTGGAACTTGTGGAAATTTATATTTAAGATGTAAGGAAAAGCTGTTCACAAGGCAGAAATCTTCCTGGAGTCACTCCAGTATGCAACCACCTGAGGGATGGTGCTGGGTGATACTGCCAGCCACTCTGCACTGTAGGAGCCTGTCCTAGGAGCACACTTGAATCCTGAAGCAAAGCCCTTTTATCCTGCAGTCCCCAGTGCCCTCTGCTGACAAAGCTTGACATGGTCCCAGCTGACCAGGAAATATGTGTAAAGGGCTCAGATTCATTTTCACAGTTCAGGTAACAAAATGTGAATTTGCGGCTGAAAAACTGATTATTGGCATAGGCAACATCTCAAAGCAGTACAGTGAAGATTCACTTTTGAAAGCATGTTACTTGGACAACTTGGTAGCCATTTGGGGAATGATAAAATTATATCCGTGTCTTTATACGATAAACAGAATAAACCCCAAATTGATTACAGTCTACTTGAAACCATATATGTAGTAGAAGAAAATGTGGGAAGGGCAATTCACACATAAAAAGAGAAAAATGGTTTTCAAACATGAAAAATTGTTCATACTTACAGAGACATGCAAATTAAAGTGACACTGGGGCATCCTAGAATACCCATATGGTGGCAAAATTTTTAAAATATTTTTGTTGGCAAGGTTGTGATGAAACCGAGACTCTCCTAAGTTGTTGTGGTGAATGCAGATTGATAAAAGTATTGCAGAGGACAGTCTGGTCCGGCAGATTGAAAGCCTGGATTGCCTTCCAGTGCTTTCTCCTATTTCTTCCAGGAGCCTTAAACCTCTGGTCGCTGAACACCATGAGCACCTCAGGGGACGTCTCTCAATTCTTTTGTCCCATGTCCTGCTTTTAGTAATTGAAAGTCTGGAGTTAATTCATTATCTATTATAATTATTAATGTGGCTTATATTAGTCTCCCACTTTATTATTTGTTTTCTTTTCATCCTTATTGTTCATTGTGCCTCCTCCTTCTACCTTCTTTTTGGTGCAGCATGTATCTTTTAGTATACTACTTTGTCTCCTGTATTGACTTTCATTACACCTCTTAGTGTCATTTCAAAAATGAGTGCTCTTCTAGAAAGATTACAGTATGAATCTTTACGTTATCACAGTCTACCTCCATATTTTGCTTATGATTAATAACTTCCATTAGCAGTTCTTGTATTTTGGGTCTCCTGGTGATGAATTCTCTCAGCTTTTATCTATTTCATTTTCCTTTTAAGGGATATTTTTTCTGCATATAGACTAATAGGTTGACTCCTCTTTTTTAAGATATGGCTTTATTTATTTATTTTTAAAAAACCTTTCTTTTTCCATGGGTAGAGGGAGAGAGAGAGAATCTCAAGCAGGCTCCATGCCCAGCACAGAGCCTGACGCAGGACTCATTCTCACAACCCTGAGATTATCTCCTAAACCAAAATCACGAGTGAGACACTTAACTGACTGAGCCACCCAGGTCCTGTAAGATGTGGCTTTATTTTCTTGGGAATGAATTGTTTATGAAGAAAAGTTAATGGAAATTCTTATGTTTTTTTCCTCAGATGTAATATGTCTTTATTCTCTCACTGCTATTAAAAAAAAAATTTTTTTTTTTTACTATTTTTTTACTATCAGTCTGTGATATGCCTTGCTGTGGTTTTCTTGCATTTAGTCACTGGGGGGTTTGTTGAGCTATTGCATCTTTGGCTTGGAATCTTTGATCAATTTTGGAAATTACATAGACATTATCTTCTTATATGCTTTTTCTGCCTCGTTTTTTCTCATTTCTTTTCAGAACTTTACTGACACTCCATGTTAGACTTGGTTATCTTGGATTTTCCATTCTGTTCATTTTTCATTTTTTTTTTTTAACTTAGCTACTTCCTTTTTACATATGTTCAAGTTTACTAATCCTTTACTCTTTTGTGTCTGCTCTAAAGCCTATTTATTGAATTCTTTATTTCTGATCCTATAGTTTTCATTTTTAGAATTTCTACTTTTTATAGTGTACATGTCCTTTGAAATTCCTTATCTCTTCCTGCTTAATGTTCAGTTCTTCCATGTCTTTTTACTTATAGCAGAGCTCGTTTCAAGTGTCTCCAGTTTTGACATTTGACTCATCTCTGTTCTGTGTCTACTGTTTTGTCTTTTCGATTGTTACATCTACTTTTGCTTTATTGTATGCCATGTAATATTTTATTGCATTGTTTTTGTATAAAACAACTGTAGAGAATGAAATAAGTAACAGTCACTTTCATGCCCTTCTGGATCTGGAGTACTAGGGGTGAGAAAAGGTGAGTTAATCTGCTTGGTAGTTATTGTGACCGTTTTTGTTTGTTTGTTTCCAGTTGTAGTTTGTGGCAGAATGCCAGTGATTCAGATGCTGTGAGGATAGGTCACAACTTTGTCTTTAATAGGACTTGGAATCCAAACACTGGCAAATTACAGGGCTCTACTCTTGCTTCATAGCTAAGCTTCCAGGTTTAAAACTGTGGGAGTTCTGTTTCTCTCTGTTTTGCTGTCTAATTTGTCAGATTCATGATTTATATTCTGCTTTTTATGCCTCTTTCAGCCCTGTTGTGTCTTTCCTCTGTTAAAGCCTGGAGTGCCTTGGAATGGTTACTTTCATCCCCTGCCTTACTCTTAGACTTGAAAACTTAAGAGTACCTGGAGATTCAAGAGTGGGGAAAGTGGTGGGGAGATAAGTTCTTTTTTCTCTTCTGCCCTGCCCATAGTCATTAGTAGCTGAAAGCCTTAAAGTCCAGAGTTAATCTGATGGACTTCTGTCTCTCCCTGTTTTTCTCTCTGTTTCTCCCCCTGCCTCCCTCTCTGCATTCCAGCTTTTGGTGACAATACCTGAGCACTTGGTGAAGACCAGTGTGAGATGGCATGTAGTTGCAGACTTGCTTGTGGCTGGAAATCCTTGGGATTTTAATCTGTGAGGCCAGACTATATGTGGCTGTGAAGTTTGTTAAAAGTCTAGCGGATTTCTCCTTACTTAAAGTGTGTTAAATTCTTCTTACTTCATCAGGGACGGAATCACTATGGCTCTCTTCTCTCCTGTGAAGGACTAATCATTTTCTAGAGTTTAATTCATAGAGGTTTCTTTGTGGTCTTAGTTCTCTTATGGGTTTAAAAACCAATGAATCTGTAGTTTTTCGAGTTTGTTTTGAATGGTTGAGGATAATGATTTCTTGCTGCTTTGTGGAACTGTTTCAATTCCTGATATTTCTGATTTTATAGAACTCTCTTCATAGTGAGAAAAATGTGAAATTAATAACCAATGAATCATTCTTCCCTTGATGTTTAAATTGTCCTTTTATTTTCCTTCAATATTACAAGTTTTTTTTTAAATTTTAAAAAAGATTTACTTGTTTTATTTATTTATTTATTTATTTAAAGATTTTATTTATTTGACAGAGAGATCACAAGTAGGGACAGAGCAGGCAGAGAGGGAGGGGGAAGCAGGCTCCCCACTGAGCAGAGAGCCTGATGCGGGGCCCTATCCCAGGACCCTGAGACCATGACCTGAGCCGAAGGCAGAGGCTTACTTAACCCACTGAGCCATCTAGGTGCCCCAAGATTTACTTATTTTAGAGAGAGAGCACGCTTGTGGGAGGGAGCAGCAGAGGGAAAGGGAGAGAAAGTCCCAAGCAGGTTCTACGCTGAGTGCAGAGCCAGACGCTGGGCTAGATCTCAGGACCCTGAGATCATGACCCAAGCCAAAACCAAGATTCCGGTGCTTAACCAGCTTCACCATCCAGGTGCTCCAATGTTATAAGTTTTATACACTTGAGGTGGTATATCAACCGTGTCTACTCTTTTTTTTTTAATCTTTTTTTAAAAGATTTTATTTATTTTTTTTATTTGACAGAGATCACAGGTAGGCAAAGAGGCAGACAGAGAGAGGTGGGGAAGCAGGCTCCTTGCTGAGCAGAGAGCCCAATGCGGGGCTTGATCCCAGGATCCCGGGATCATGACCTGAGCCCAAGGCAGAGGCATTAACCCACGGAGCCACCCAGGTGCCCCATAACTGTGTCTACTCTTAATTTGAAATAACAGAATGTAGCTCATTGCCCTAGAATATCACCAAGCAAAGAAAGGTTCTTTTGACTGTATCTTGATAATTGTGACATGGAGATGCTGAGTTGGAGACTACATGGTCCAACCCCTTTGTTTTGCCCATGGGAAAATAAGGCTGTGTTCTAGCTGGCCATAATGAGGTTGAGGGTAATTCCTGGTTATTTGAAGCTATTGCACTTCCTCCATTTGTCTTTAGTGCAGTGTTTTTGTTCTCTAGATTTCCACTTTGTAATTTTTAGTCTGCTCTGGCTATCTTCTTTTTTCAGGTGTTAATTTGAATTTTAAAATGTTTAGAAAGGCACATTATTTCTCTGGGGTGCTAATTATTTGTATTTGTTTCTCCTACAACATAAATGGGATTATATATAAATGGATTTAATACGTGTTACATTGACATTAACTAAAACTGTTGATAATACTGTGTAGGTAGTGGGTTATTTAATTAAAATATAGATTAGTAATCATGAATAATGTTTTTTTTTGAGTTATTTTATGCAGCATAAAAATTGGACTTTGATATTAATTTTTGAGATACAGGATTACAATACAAATAATTTTAGAATATTTTAATTATAAAAATGAAAAGCTAACCATTTCAGATGTGTAACAAATAGTTAGCATTGAATGGCTGCTTGTTCAATCAGAGAAAGATAAAAATGTAAAGTGCAGTCTTCCACGAATAGGGGCCAGCACAAGTTGTGTTTGTTTGATATTTTTATAAATGACTGGAAAGTGGAAAAGAGCAGAAAAAATTTTAGGTTGCCAGAAGGCACTAAGCTTTTCTAACTGGTAAAATCAATCAATCAATCAATCGATCAAACAAACAAAACTTAGTCTACCAGTAAGTACATATTTGCCATTAAAAACTACATTTTTAAAAATATAATATAAAATAAACCTTTCATCTGTTTTATTTTAACAAAGTACAGGCCCAATTAAGCCTTTTTTCTTCTTTAGGAAATGTTGCCCCAGTTATAAGTAACCTTAGATAACTAGAGTCTCTTGTACCTTTTACAAAAAACATTGAAGAACTCTGTGATTTTTTTTTTCTTGTGTCTGCCATAAATAAGGTTATGGAGTTTTAAATTTCCTTCCAGTTTTCTTCTGCTTTCACTTACCTCTCTGTTTTATTTCCTTCTGTCTCAAATCTTTTATCCTATGAAGTAGTGTATAGTTAATGAATCATAAATCAAGACTTATACTCTTCCTAAGGCAGGTTAATATAATAGAATAGTGGTTAGTACTTCCTCCAGTCACTTTTTACTAAGTTTGCCATTTCTCTTAAAGACCATTACACTGTTTACTAACTGTATAACTTCCGGTGGGTTAATTAATCTGAATTTTCTTATTTATAAAACAGAGATAAAATAATATGGAGTTATTATGACAAATGACATATATCTAATCATTAGTGTGATATGTGGCATTTAAAGGCACAGTATCTGTCATCATAATTGTTATCAACATCATCATCATCATCGTCATCTTTATCTTCACCTCAACTTTCCTTCTACCTGTTCTGGCAATTACCATCATATTCTACTCACACTTTCTTAACACTTTACACTTAAACTTCTGTGATAGAATTTATTTGCACTTTTTAGGGGCATCTGGGTGGCTCAGTCATTTAAGCATCTGCCTTTGACTCAGATCATGATCCCAGAATCCTAGGATCGAGCCCCGCATCTGACTCCCTTCTCACTGGAGAGCCTGCTTCTCCTCCTCCCTGCTCATGTTCTCTCATGCATGCTCTGTTGCTATCTCTGTCATTATCTCTGTCTCTCTTAAATAAATAAAATCTTAAAAAAAATTTTTTTATACTTCAGACTAATCTACCTAAGGCAGATTTTATTTTTCATTTTTTTTTACTTTAAAAAATTTTATTTCGTTATTTGACAGAGAGAGAGAGAGAGCACAAGCAGGGGAAGCAGCAGGCAGAGTGAGAGGGAGGGCAAGAAGAGAAGCAGGCTTCCTACTGAACTAGGAGCCTAACTCAGGGCTTGATCCCAGGATCCTGGGATCATGACCTGAGCCAAAGGCAGATACTTTAACTGATTGAGCAACTCAGGTGCCTCAAGGGAGAACTTTTTTTTTAAATTTTATTGATTTTTTTATTTAAGCTTTTTTTATTTAAACATATAATGTAACCCCACCACCCTCAAAGGGAGAACTTTTAAACAGGACTCTGTCCATTTCAAGAATATCTCTTCATTGCTCATGTGGTCAAAACTGGCTTTTATTTAACTTATTCAACAAATTCAAAATTTATAGTAGGTTTTTATTAAATATTTGATGAAAAAATTGAATCAGTGGCTGTATTATAGCAATTATAAATGAGATTACAGGGAAATTTCAGCAAGTGAATGGCTGATGGTACTGTTCTGTTTTTATTTATATAAATAATTATTTCTTCTAAAAGATATTAATTGATTTTTTTAAATGCTTAAAATTTCTATCAAAGTAATATATGTTTATAGCTTAAAAAAAGAAGATACTGAAGGACTTACAATGAAGAACAGTAGTTCCTAAAAAAAAGAAAAAGAAAAAAGAATAGAAGTAGTTCCTGGGACGTGACACCTGGATGGCTCATTTGGTTTAAGCATCTGACTTTGGCTCAGGTCATGATCTCGGGGTCCTGGGGTTGAGCCCCATGTCATGCTCCTCACTTAGCAGGTAGTCTGTTTGTCCTTCTTCCCTCTGCCCCCCCACCAACTTGTGCCCTCTCTCTTTCTCATATGAATAAATAAAATCTTTGAAAAAAACAATAGTAGTTTCTGCTCATCCATTTCTGTCCTCCTCCCAATCCTACTTTAACTCTTAAATGTTTCTGATGGTTATTTTCCTTTTTCAAAATAATATGCCTTTGGGCATATTATTTATAATATAATATGCCTTTGGGCGCCTGGGTGGCCCAGTTGGTTGAGCTACTGCCTTCCGCTCAGGTCATGATCCCCGACCTGAGTCCTGCATCAGGCTCCCAGCTCCATGGGGAGTCTTCTCCCTCTGACCTTCTCCCCTCTCATGCTCTCTCTTACTCTCTCTCTCTCAAATAAATAAATAAAGTATTTTAAAAAATTATAACATGCCTTTATCAAGCTGTCTTGACTTTGTTTTAATTTTATTATCTGTTGATTCATGGGATAGATAAATATTTAGCCTGTCCTCTCAACTACATATCTGCCCTCCCTAATAAATATATTATTATTTTTAGAAGCCCCTTATCTTTATTTTTTCAGTGTCAAGATAGATGAAATGTACATTTTGTCATGAAACTATAAAGAAGTCTTCCATATATCTTACACTAGCCGAAACTATAGCCACATTTAAATTTACAGTGTTTCTATTATGACTGTAAATTTTCTGTATAGAAAATCATGTAAATAGCTCTGATTTTATTTTTTTTTCTTATACAGCTTCTAGTACTTCCTGGAATATCTAATTGTCATTTTCTGGTTTTTTTTGTTTTTTGTTTTTTGTTTTTTTTTTACATTGCTTGCTTTTATTTATTTTTCAGTTCTTTTAAGGTAGTGGTTCTCAATTAAAATTAGCATTTTCCCAACACCTGTCCGTGCCCCCAGTGTATTTGGTAATGTTGGAGATATTTTTGGTTGTCACAACTTGGGGAGCACCACTGGCATCTAATGTGTAGAGCCTAGGAATGCTGTTAAACATCCTACACTGCACAAAGCAGTCCCCTAAATAAAGAATCATCCAACCCAAAATTTTAATATGTAAGATTGAGAAAAAAAAAATTATCACATGTGTGGAACGCTTTTTTCCCTTTAGTTTTTTTCCCCACTGGGCAGCTCGCTTCTGAAGTGTTCCCTTCTTTCTCTAATTTGAAGTGATTTTTTTTTTTTTTTGAAGTTCTGCTATGCATCTCTCTTTTGAGATTTCAGTTTATCATTTTCTTGTGTCGGATTCATTTCCTTGTCCCATTTTCTTTTTTTAGTTTATTCCATTTCCTTGTTAGTTCACATCCTTATGTAGTTTAATTTCCTGTGAATGGATGGATAAAAGAAAATTTTCTTAGGTGTTGCATGTCTGAAACTATTTATCTTGCCCTCACACCTGAGTGATGTTTTGGATAGTTGTAGAATTAACAGTGGAAACCATTTTTTTCCCAATTTTGAGAGCATTAATCAAAAAAATCTGGTGCCAGCCTCATTCTTATTTCTTCTTCCTTTTTCCTTCTTCCTTCTTATTTGCTATGTTTTTTAGAGTCCTCTTTTTATATCCCTGGTATCCTGAAAATTCACAGTTAAGTATCTGGGTATTTTTTCCTCCATCTGTTGTATTGGGAACTTTTCTTTTTTACTGGGTTCTTCCAGTGTCATTATTTATATCTTTAGCTTTGGGAAATTCTCTTATATTTTTTCCTTGCAATTTCCTCTATACTCTACTCTATTTTTAGAACCTTTATTAACTGGTTAAAGGACTCTGCTTTAGGTCTCTTACTTTTGGGCAGTAAATAAAGCAGAGAGGTTAATAAAATAAATACTAATGTTGGATATACCCAGGATTGACTATTATTAATTGGTAAATTGATTTTTTTCCTAATAAAAAACAGAAATTTCAGATAGAATTTCCCTTTGATCCACATCTTCGATTGATTTTCTCTCCTTCTTTGCCTTTTCAGAAGCAACCTTACTATGATTTTTGCATGTATTCTCTAAGATCATTAAAGAATACATTTACCTATATGTGTACATAAATAATATATAGGATTGCTTAATGAATAATTTAAGAATTTATATAGTTAATATTTCACAGCTTACTCTTTCTATCCTGTGTCTGTGCTGGTATATGTAGACCTATTTGTAAGCTCCCTAGAGGCAAGGACTGTCTTGCTCATTGTGAAATCACTAGCACCTAGATCAGTAACTGGCATATAACTAGCACTCAATATGTATTTCTTAAATAAATCAGTATAGTGTATTTTTAACTGCTATGTAGTAGTAACTATGTGAATATACTGCATATCACATTTTACATATTCATTCCCATACAAATTGACAATTTAGATCATTTCTAATTTCCATGCTTCTTATAAACAGTGTTGTGAAGCACCCTTATATGCATCTCTTTATACTTGTGTTTCAGATTTTATCAAGATTGCTTACCTAGAGTTGGAATTGCTGGGTTGTAGGAAATCAATTTAAAATTTTTAACTTTTTTTTTTTTTTTTAAGATTTTATTTATTTATTTGACAGAAAGAGAGATCACAAGTAGGCAGAGAAGCAGGTAGGCAGAGAGAGAGGGAAGCAGGCTCCCGCTGAGCAGAGAGCCCGTTCTGGGCCTCCATCCCAGGACCTTGCGATCATGACCTGAGCCAAAGGCAGAGGTTTAACCAACTGAGCCATCCAGGCACCCCTAAAATTATTAACTTTTAAAATCATGATTTTAAAACAAGTTCTCTTGATAAATTTTTCCATTTTGTGTTCCTTTCTTTGAATGCTCTGCATCCTGGACCTATAGTTCTATCCTTCTTTCTTTGAAACTATCAACTTTTCAAAATGATAATCTATAGCCCCAGGATCCATTCATGCCTGACACTTTAAAGAGTTAACCTTGGATTTTAAGTTATATTAGCCAGTTATTCTTTCTTTTAAAAAAATAATTTATTGAGGGGCGCCTGGGTGGCTCAGTGGGTTAAAGCCTCTGCCTTCAGCTCAGGTCATGATCCCAGGGTCCTGGGATCAAGCTCCACATCGGGCTCTCTCTTCCACAGGGAGCCTGCTTCCTCCTCTCTCTCTCTCTGCCAGTCTCTCTGCCTACTTGTGATCTCTGTCTGTCAAATAGAGGAATAAAATATTTAAAAAAATAATTTATTGAGATAAGATTTACATAACATAAAATTAACCATTTCAAAGTGAACAATTCAGTAGTTCTCTTACTTTTTTCTTTCATCTTGCTGTATTTTTTTATTTTTCTTCCTGAGAGAGTGCCTTAATTTTTTTGAAACTTACTATTGGGTTTTTAATTTGGGTAAATATTTTTAATTTCTAGGAACCCCCTTTTCTTTAACATTTTTTTCATAATACCCTGTTCTTCTTTTACAGAGTCTTCTTTAATGGATGCTTTAATATTTTTCATGGTGCTCTATTTTTCTTTGATCTTTTGACTCTGAGGGAAGTAATCAGAGGTCTTTTCCCTTTTGGAATCGTTTCTGTTTCCTCTAGTGTCATTTTTTTTTTTTCCTGTTTGTTCTTGGTCTCTGTTTCATGTTATAGGCTTTTCCCAGTTTTCCTTGGTATTTGGTTTAGTTCACAGATTAAAATGAACCAGGAGAAAAAGTATGTATACCTGGGAGGGACTCTTAGACCAAAAGGCTTTGCTCTAAAGTGACCAAGTGGATTACTTAATGACTCACTTTAGGACCTGTAAATGCTACAGTGGGGTGAGCTGGTTTGTTTGTGGTACCCAGTGTCCTTACTTGCCATCTTGGTCCTTCCCAAAGAAGCCATTTGGCTTCTTAAAGAAAAACCCTGCAAGTATGTGTTCCTCTTCTCTTTTCTTGTTTTTGTGTTTATTTTATATTGCAGCCTGGTTACCAGAATTTGAATGTATGCCCTTGAGTATGGGGGGTGGTGGGTAAGAGAATGTCAGCCATTTTTCTCCTGTACCATTTCCCCCCTCCTCTTAACTCCTCTGTTTATCTCCAGCTCAGACACCTTTTCTGAATGTCTGCCATCTTGCAGACACATCAAATCACACCTGCCCCACACTGAACTCATCTTTCTCCAGAAACTTTCTGTTAACTCTCACCATCCATCCTTACTCTCCCTAATTTCCCCTGAGTCACCAGGTACAATAGAATTTGATCACTAAGTGCTCCTTGCCTCTTGCTGCTTATCTATACCCTCCTTGTCACTGCCCTGTTCTAGACCATTTTCATCTCTGATTTGGATTGATGTAGTAGCTTCCTAATCAGTGTCTCAACCTCCAATATTTCTTCCCTCAGAATCTGGTTTTCTGTTGTACACAGCCAACACATTCCTAGTTTATCCACATAATAGTTAAAGAAAGGGAAGAGGTTCAAGGAAAGGACTTTTCCTTTCTTTTTTTTTTTTTCTCCAAAAGCAAAGCTTCTCACAATGTTATCCTGACTGTTAAAATTCAAGTTTTATGTTGACATGATGAGGTGCTTTCAGGAAAATGGTTAAAGAAACAAGGGAAAAAGATCATCAAGCCTAGAAAGGTGGACCTGTAGTTGTTGGAAGCTGGAAAAGGCCTCGTAGGACTTTAGAGGTCTTTAATGATTGAGACCCAGAAGGGACGTTAAAGATTATCTCTTCCAGTTCTCTAATATTATATATGACTGACCTGAAACACAGCACAGGTCACACTGTGAGTTAGTGCTGATTGTGGACTTTGAGCATTTTTTTTAACGCTGGGTTTAAGTGTAGTTACTCAGAGCATAGACTGGGACCAGACTCCTGGGGATAGCATGCTAGCTCTGTCTTTTGTACACTGTGTGTCCATGAGAAAGTTTAATTAAGCTCTTCATATTTGAGGTTCCTCAGCTGTAAAGTGTGTAATACCAGTACATACCTCACAGAGTTGTTGTGAGGATTAAATAAGTTAATATAAACAAAGCACTTAAAACAATGTCTAGCACATAGTAAAAAGCATTAGCACTGTTGTCATATATCAATGTGAGGCATCCTGAGTTTAATTATGCATGTGGCCTAATTTATACACCATGTTACTTAATATTTTCATTTTACAATGTAAGGAAATAGCCATGGTGCAAGTGTTATAGTTGTACACTTGTGTACAAGGATTACAGTTACCTCTGATATTGGTAGAGGGATATGACCTGATTCCTTGTGAATACCACTGTAGAGTACTGAAGAGCTGCTCTGAGATGCGGTAGTTGGCAGAATTCTTCTGTGTCTCATTCCTGTTAAGCAACCACTCAGCAGATGGGCTTGAAATTTGTGATTTAACAAAATTACACACTATTTTGTTGAGACTTACTGGGTTACTTACAAAGAGTGTTAAATAGTCATACTAATATGTTAATATAAAATATGTTCTGGGGGCGCCTGGGTGGCTCAGTGGGTTAAGCCGCTGCCTTCGGCTCAGGTCATGATCTCAGGGTCCTGGAATCGAGTCCCGCATCGGGCTCTCTGCTCAGCAGGAAGCCTGCTTCCCTCTCTCTCTCTCTCTCTCTCTCTCTCTCTGCCTGCCTCTCTGCATACTTGTGATCTCTCTCTGTCAGAGAAATAAATAAAATCTTTAAAAAAAAAAATATGTTCTGAGGCTGTTAAATGGTGAAGTTAGGTTCCCTTGTCTGATTAACTCTGTATTAAAAAAAATAGAAAGGAATGGGAAACTGGGTGGTTCCCCATCCGCAGTCCGTTAAGTATCTGCCTTCAGCTCAGGTCATGATCCTGGGATCCTGGGATCAAACCCCGGTTTGGGCTCCTTTTTCAGCAGGAAGCTCACTTCTCCCTCTCTCTCTGCCTGCCACTCCCCTTTCTTGTCTTCTCTTCCTTGCTATCTCTCTGTTGCTGTCAAATAAATAAATAAAATTAAAAAAAAAAAAAGAAAGAGGTTGTTGATTACAGGACTCTTCAGAGCATTTAATATATTATGTTAGCTTGTCTTGTGACTTTCTTAAAGGGTAGTATGGTAAGTAGCCAGACTGATACAGAGACTGGTTGTTTTGGCAAATGGTGATCTACTGAGTTTTGTAGAATAATAATCATCTGTCTTAGAATTATATTAACATGCCTCAGTTATAAATGAAATCTTTTATTAGGGCGGATGGTGTAAGAAATTTCATATTTGTAAAATAAGAGAACTGCTAATTGAGATACGTATAAAATTAACAAACAATACCTTTCTTACTTATCAAAGACTTTATGATGCTGTATACCAGTTTAACATTGCAGTTATGGAATGTATTACTGATGTTACAGTTTGGATATAGAAAATACTTTTGACTACACAATTTGCCAATCTGTTTCACAACTCTGAGCTTTTTGCGCTCATACAAGATTTATCATTCACAGACATGAGTGACAGTTGGTTGTGTTGTTTCTAATCTCAGCCCATGATACTGCTTCCTTCTCAGAACCTACCTTGATCTTTCCATGCAGACTTAACTGCCCAATTCATTTTATTCATACAGGGTTCATTAGAATTTTTTGTTTCTGTTCATTATAATTTTTTGCTTTCATGTCTGCCAGTTCATTGGACCATCAAGTTCTTGAAGATGGGTCTGAACTTCTAACTTTATATTACTTGTAGTGCCAAATAAGTCCCAAATAAAAATTTTGCTGAAGGAAGGAAAAAATAATTCATGAGGCTGAATTAGCTTTCAGGAAACTTAAAAAAATTATTTCTTAATGTTTTTGGTCCTATAAAAGGCCAAATTCTTGTAACCTGATTTCTTTAAACTAATTGATATATGAGTGCTGTTATGCACACTAGAAACTGTAGTTGTCTCTATATCCATTGGCAGTGAAGTTTCAGATTTTTTGACAGATAAAATAACAAGGTCAGAGTATTTATTTAACATTACTTACAGGAATAATGTACTGTCAAAATATGGGTTCCATATTTCCTAAATTATGAAGGTTTTGAAATTATAAAATTATTATTAAATTATGGAAGTTAAAAGGATAGATTCCCAAAATACATTTTGTCAACATACAGTTTTTGTGGGCACCTGGGTAGCTTATTTGGTTGGGCAACTGCCTTCAGCTCGGGTCATAATTCTGGAGTCCTGGGATCTAGTCCCACATCAGGCTCCCTGCTCAGCAGGGAGTCTTCTCCCTCTGACCCTCTCCCCTCTGATGCGCTCTCTCTCACTCTCTCTCTCATATAAAGAAATAAAATCCTTTAAAAAACACAAACATACAGTTTTTGTATAGGTGTGCTTTTAAAATAATACTTTGTTGAATATAATCTGACCTCTTGCCAGTCTGACTTTTTGACTTTTATTCATTTTAAGATTATTATTAACATATGTTTTATAGAAATGCATATATTTAGTTATTTGTGACTATTATTTAGTTAAATATTATCTTTGTTGACACGTACATCTATAAGTGGGAAAATGTTTTTATTGTAAAATGGTGATGGCTTAGAAATGTTCAGATTTTAGTAATCTATAACAATTGAGTTTTATATGCCAAATATTATTTTAAAAATATGTTATTACCCTTTTAAAATTGAAAGTTCTATCAAAGCTTCTTTCATGATGAAATTAATAAAAATATAACTATTACATGAGGGAGTGCTATTTCTGGACAATCCACACACATGAGAACGAATAAGTTGATATATAAATATAAAATCATGAGTTTATCCTGAAGCTGCTATTTCTAGTCCAAAACCAGATGTTTATTTCTAGCTTTCTACCATCTATATTTGTATCTCCCTTCTCCAACAGTGAGAACCCTGATTCCTAACATCATCAGTGTATTTACTTATTTGCTCAGAGTAGTTTCAGAGTGCTACAACTATACCAACTGTGGAAAAAGAAACTGCTAGAGTTCAAGATTTGCTTAGAGTTTTTAATGTTTAATTTAAATGTTTAATGTTTACTGTATTAGCTTTTTATTTTAGTGTGGTTACATTTTTGATTTAACATATAGACCATTGGCTTCTTTCTAATTGTATTTAATTTTAGGCTCATATCTTGATTAAGTTTTATATTTTGAATGTATTCATCATCATTTTCAATAAAAAATGCTGTATGGCAGCTCTGGACTAAGGATTCAAAGGCTTTTGTTTTATCCATTGTTGCCACTTTCTAGGTATCATTAGTAAATTAGCAAACTTCTCTGAAATTCTCCTGTCTTCTGTTTACTAAGGTATTGTTTACATACAATTAAATTCGCCAATCTTAAAAGTACAGTTTGATGGATTTGGTGACATATTTATGTTGTGTAAATGGATTTCTTCCTTTTTTTTTTTAAGATTTTATTTATTTATTTGACAGGCAGAGATCACAAGTAGGCAGAGCAGAGAGCGAACGAGGGAGCAGGGAGGGGGGTTGGGGAGGGGAGGGCTGAGAAGCAGGCTCCCTGCCTAGCAGAGAGCCCTACCTGGGGCTTGATCCCAGGACCCTGGGATCATGACCTGAGCTGAAGGCAGAGGCTTTAACCCGCTGAGCCACCCAGGCGCCTCTTTGTAAAAGGATTTCTTACCTTCCAGCTCCTTTGTATTTGATGTCCTTCCTTATCCCAACCCCAGGCAAATTCTGATCTACTTTCTGTCAGATAGTTTTGCTTTTTCTAAAATTTTATCTAAATGGAATCACATACTGTGTGTGGTCTTTTGTATGTTGCCCTCTTTTACTTGGGATAATGTTTTTGAGATTCACTTACACCATTGTGTATATTTGTATTTTGCTTCTTTTTATTGTGGTATAAATATATTATAATTTTAAGAAAGTCCATTTACCAGTTGATGGACTTTGGGTTACTTATAGTTATTGCAGTTATAAATAATGATGCTTTGAACATTCTTGTATACATTTTTGTGTAGACATATGCTATTGTTTCTCTTATACATTATTTTTATGGTGATTTTACTAAGGATTGTGTTAGGTAATATCCTTAACTTTTCATTGTGTATTTACTGTTAATAGTGTACTACTTTATGTAAAATATAGAAATGTTATAACATCTGTCTTATAATTCACTTACTCTTTCCACTATGTTCATCCTGCTATTAACTTCATTTTATTTCAGAACTAGTTTTCCATTCTAGAACTTTCACTTGATTTTTTAATTGTTTCTCTCTCTCAGCTGAAACATCATCTGTCTGCTGAGATTTAATGTATTGAAGGCATCTTTTCTTAATTGAGAGTAGTAACAACATTTATTTTAATATTCTTGTCTTCTAGTTCTAGTATTTTATTTAGCATCTCTATTATACCAAGCATATGCTAGGTTCATCTTGGTTCAAATCTGGTTGATTTTCTTTTTTCTAGAGAATGTGGTTTTTTTTTTTTTTTTTTGGTTCTTTGTTGGGTAATTTTGGATTGTATACTTGGTGTTATGAATTGTTGAGTGGTGGAGATTTTGATTCTGCTGCTTTTCACCAATGATATTGCTTCCTAAGTTGTAGATGGCACCTTTTTCACAAGCATGAACTGCAGAGTCTTAATTTGTTCGGCAATTCCATTCTCTGTTCAAATCTTTTGTCTTTATCTGGATTTCTGTGAGTGTTCTGCACATAGGTCATTCTGAGATCATCAGAGAGGTGGGTAGCCAGAGTCTATAGGCCCCTCTTTGGGTTTTTCCCTTACCGGATTCCCCCCACTCTTCAGTGGTCCTGGTTTCTTTACTTCCTTTTTCTGTTCGCCAGAGCATAAAGATTATCAGTATGTCCTTGTGCATACCTGCTGCTGGCCTGCCATTTAGACTGCACTCTCTCCTAGATTTTAAAGCACCAGAGACCATAAGTAACTTGTAGCTCCCAGTCTTCCACATCCAAATGAGCATGCATTCCCCATCAGTACTTTCTGCTCACTTTGCAGTAGCTGGAGTTGATTTTTGTAATTTTTCTACCTTTTTGGATATTTTCTGCAGGGGGCAGAGGGTATCATCATACATCCAGTAGGTTCTTACTCTATCATACCCAGAACTGGTACTTTAAAGAATATATATTGATTCCTCTTTTTTTAAGTGGTGTACACACACACACACACACACACACACTAATAGGTATGGGAATCCCAGGAGTCATGTATGTAAACTTTAACACATAAGACTCAGAGAGAGGGTAAGGAGGGATCATGTCATTTACCTAAATTCTTATTCAGTCATTGAGAGTGCTTTGTTAATTATAAAACTCTTTAGGGATATTTGTTCATCAAGTAAGATTTCTTAAAATTAGAAATTTTTATAAACAATCACTTTTATTAAAATGTTTAATTATTTCCAGAAGCACACAATATTTCATAATTTCAAAGTTTAAAGTTCTTTTTCTCTGTTCTAACACATATAATATCACATAGCAGTACCACTTTTAGAAATATCTCTTATAAAAATACTAATATTTGTCCTCTATTGTGTATCTACAAATATACTCCAGGAAGTATTATTAATACAAAATTAGAAACAACCTGAATAGTTAAAATAAATTTTGGTATAGCCCCTATGTGGAAAGGAGTACTTTGCATCTATTGAAAAGGATGAGATGGGGTAATCTATGTGCTTGAAAATTGGCTGTGATTATATTCTTAAATGAAAAGATTTACTGCAAAAATTTTTATGTAAAATGATTAATTTTTATAAGCAAACAAATATTTTCTTCTAAATTCCACTCCAGTTTATGTGTTTATATATATTACAAGGATATACAGGGTCTAACATTGTTAATACTGTTTATTTTTTAGAAGGAAAATTGGGAAGGGACCACTTTCAGCTTTCAATTATACCTCTCTACAGTTTTTATTTTAAAGAAATGAAAGCTCGAATCCATATTTATTGACTAATATATATCTTATGGGCTAAGATATATATAAATGGGACATATATATATATGATGGTACCACTGTTTTGGCAAATAAGTCATTTATTTGTTTAATATTTACTTGATTTGGTAGCGTATTTAAGTGACTGCTCCTTTTATTTTAGGCCTCTTTCATTTTCACTTCATTTTAATATATGGAGGATTGTTATACTATTAGATGGTTAAAATATATGATTACATATACTATGAACGAGTAGGTATTTGCCATAATTGCTTATGATAATTAAAGTAGATTTGCATTTTTTTAAAAGATTTTATTTATTTATTTGACAGACAGAGATCACAAGTAGACAGAGAGGCAGGCAGAGAGAGGAGGAAACAGGCTCCCCGCTGAGCAGAGAGCCCGATGCAGGGCTCGATCCCAGGACCCTGGATCATGACCTGAGCCGAAGGCAGAGGCTTTAACCCACTGAGCCACCCAAGCGCCTCTAGATTTTCATTTTTAAAGTTTTAAATAAAAGCCATTAAATAAATGTATTAATGACATTTAAATTTAAATGGCATTTAAATAAATCATAAGTAAGTTATAAAATGCCTAATTTTAAAATTAGTTATTACAACTGTAATTCTGTGATAGAGGATTTTAAGATTATTACTTACCAGCTATTTCTTGACAGTGTTTTAAATTTTGATGTAAATGGCAGATTGGACAAAAATGATGGCAATGTATTTTGCATTGGAAATTCTGTTTGGGGCAGAAATAGTTGCACAGTCTCATGGAGTAACTTATTTTCTTATTGTTACAAACTGTATATATTTATTTGTATGTAAAATTGGAAGATATCCACAAATTAAATAATGGAATTCCTTCCATCCTGCTGACACTTATCCTCTATTCTCAGTGAACTTTCTAAATATGTTAGAAATCTGTAGTTCAGGCTTCCTATAAAGAAAGAAACACACACACACACACACACACACACACACACACACACCCCACACCCCCCCTACCTCTGACTGTTAGCTGTGGCCTTTGAGGAAATTCCCTTTGTTGTTTGTCAATTCTTTTTTTGTTTGTTTGCTTTGTTTGTTTGTAAATTCTTATTCTTTTTCTTTCTTCTAAGAACCCAAAGACATTTTTGAATATCATGTTTTGGGAAAATATTTTCCAGAACACCAAAGGTACAGTGTTTAAGAAGGAAGAAAACAAGTATTTTATTTAGCATCTATATTATACCAAGCATATGCTAGGTTTTTCATTGCTGTCTCATTTATTCTTAGCATAACTCTATATCAATATTTTTAGTATGATCTCCTTTTTTTTTTTTCCTTAGGAAAATAAACAGAGGTGTGGAAAGATTAAATTGCCTAGAATTCCACAGTGTTTGAGGGTGAGGCTGAGATGAGCATCTAGTTCTGCTTTACTAAACAGATCGCATGATAATCTCTCCAAGCTTTTCATAAAAATGCCTTCTTATTTTTGCTGTGATATCTTGTATTTTTAAATAACATTTCTTATACAAACCTGAGTATGCAATCTCCTGTGATTAATCCTGGGAGGCATTTGGCAGAGACTTTGCAGGAACTGATCCTCTGTTGCCATAGTCAGTGCACAGGGCATGGGGCCTGAAGTGAGGCTTTCCACCTGGTTTATAGCTGTCACCTTTGTGTTGAGGAAAAGATGACAGAAATATCAAATACTCTCGCATTTTAAAATATGAGTTACTAGAACGTAACCTTAGCTCTGCTTCTGAATTAAAGTATGAAAATGTTGAATTAGAGGAAGGATATAAATTATAACTTCCAATGAAAGTAAAAATATATAGGCTTCATTTTATACTTTTAAACTTATGTGAAGGCTTGGTTAGCAAAAATGAATAATAACATAGATAGGTTCCCATTGCCACTGTTCTTTGTAATATATCTATTATGGAATTTCCCAGGAATTATTTACAAAGTTTTACTTGCTCAGCTGGTATAAATGTTTTATACCAAATAAGCATTCCAGGATTAATATCATAGGTTAGTTTATGTATAGGGAAAATATTTTAATATCTGGAAATGGGTTATAAAAAGTAGAAGCTTGTAGTTTATTGTCACCTATCCTCTTATGGTTATTATCTTAAAATTGTGATGCTTATTTATTTTGATGTCAGAGTTAAGCAACTATTGAAATAATGTTGAAAATACTCTTTCTGACTACTCCACAGCAAAAAAACCTTATTCTCTAATAATTTATGTGTACTTTTTATAAGTCTCTATTTTCAAAGGATGCACATAGGAGACAATGCAAGAGAAAATTACCTTTTGATATTGAATTTTTTTTCTTGAGATATCTCTTAAATGCTTGCTAAATGAGTTTGTTTTTAAACCCTGAGTGATCTTTATAGCAAATACAAATTTTAAAATTGTACTAGTGTATTTTATTTTCTTTGATATCTCTCCTACCCCTTAAAAGCCGGAAATGTCAAATCCTTTATTTGAAAGCTAGTTTAGTACATCTTTGGAGGCTTACCTTTCAGTAGTGGTGTGATGGTATTTCATTTTGTGAAGCAAGGTTGTCACCTAGTGGTGTTTTCAAGAAGTACAGCCTTCAGATTTTGCTAATAAATCTTCAGTATTTTAAAGGGAAGTGCCTAACAAAAATAAACGTAGGTTTCAGTTTTTCAGAATTTAAAGTGTTTTAAATTAGATATAACTTTTCAAAGGATTTTCCTTATAATATTTTCTAATTTCTCTCTTACAGTGTTTAATGTTGGTTCAAAAAATTTTTGGCCGCTGAAATACTTGAGGTAGGGTAATTGATCATGTTGCATATCAGGGCTTTTCATAATGCTTCACATATCTAGAAGTTGTTTCTTTAGGGGATAAATGCTTCTGTAGTACTAAGTAAATTTTCTCTTTTTAGTTTTTACATATTCGTCCTCGGTTTTTGTGCCAGTTAATTTTATGAAAAAATTGCATTTAAAATATTAAATATCTTTGATATCTTTGCTTTTGGTATTTCTATTTTGATAATGTAACAATTTGAAAAATTAATGTAGAAGAAATTAAAATATTTTAATATATTTAATATTTTAATAATATTAAAATAAAAACGTACATTTTCTGAGATGTGAGTAAGTTTGTACATGTGGAAGAAATTTAATGTCATAGGTTAACCAAATGGAAGTAGTGTAGCTTTGTATATGTAAAGAAATCATAAAAAGTGAAAACTGAAAAATGAATGTAGTTTTAAAAATAATTTATTTCCGGATAAATCAAATTTTGTATTAAAAATAGTTTACTATATTGATTAAGATCAACAGTAAGTGATTGTACTTAGAGGTACTTTAAATAATATATAACTTTACTCATCTGATACATTTATACATAAACATACATAGGGAAAATTAAATTTTAAGCTAGTGTTGATTCAGGTCTTTATTGTAATTGTTGCAATAGAGATTCCAAGAATTCAGTGGTATTTATTTTGGCATAAAGTAGATGGCTACTTTACCTAAAGAAAGAAAGAAGATGGTAGTGATAGAATAGAGACTTGGTTGTTAATGGAAATGCAATAAAATACCTTTTTTTAACATTTTTATCTTTTGTGTGTCATAGTTTGTCCTCTTCTTATTTATCTTTAGTGTTGTGGTCCTCCTAATTACTTTGTTTTGGTCCTCCTAATTACTTGCTTAAAAGGGATTTAGGCAAAGAATCCCATGCGTTCATTCAGCTTACTGTGGGTATATCAATTTGTGTTTTCAAAAATGATTTTTTGGGGGCGCCTTGGTGGCTCAGTGAGTTAAGCCTCTGCCTTGGGCTCAGGTCATGATCTCAGGGCCCTGGGGTCGAGCCCTGCATCAGGCTCTCTGCCCAGCAGGGAGCCTGCTTCCCCTTCTCTTTCTGCCTGCCTCTCTGTCTACTTGTGATCTCTCTCTCTCTATGTATCAAATAAATAATCAATAAAATTTTTAAAAAGTGATTTTTTTACCCCAATGTGTCTATAAACTATAATGAATATATTAATTTCATCTGTACCAAGTGACCTGAAGCAGATTTTTTATTAGCTTTGTTATCTTACTAATCTTGTTATTCAAGATGGTTAAATACTGGCATACTTCAGAGATATTGTGGATTTGGTTTCATATCACCACAGTAAAACAAATATTGCAATAAAGCAAGTCAAATTAATTTTTTGGTTTGCCAGTGCATATAAAAGTTGTCTTCACTATAATCATCTTCACAGTATCTTTACCAGGAACCGATTCCATCTCAAGAAACCACTTTCTTTGCTCATTGATAAGAATCAAGCCTTCATCTGTTCAAGTTTTATCATGAGATTGCAGCAATTCAGTCCCATCTTCAGGCTCTACTTCTAATTGTTTTTCTTGCTATTGCTACCACATCTGCAGTTACTTCTTGCACTGAAGTCTTGAACCCCTCAAAGTTATCCAAGTGGGTTGAAATCAACCTCTTCCGTACTCCTGTGAATGTTAGTATTTTGACCTGTTCCATGAATCAGGACTGTTCTTAATGGCATCTAGAATGGCGCATCCTTTCCAGAAGGTCTTCAATTTACTTTGCCCAAATCCATCAGAGGAATCACTATGTATAGCAGCTATAGCTTTGCAAATTGTATTTCTTTTTCTTTTTTTTTTTTTCAAATTTATTTCTTAAATAACAAACTTGAAAGTCTAAATTATTCCTTGACTGCAGACTGGATTGAGAATTGATGTTGTGTTAGCAGGCATGAAAACAACATTAATCTTGTTGTACATCTCCATCAGAGATCTTCGGTGACCAGGTGCATTGTCAGTTAGTAGTAATTTGAAAGGGATCTTTTTTACTGAGCAGTAAGGTTCAACATTGGGTCGAAAATATTCAGTAAACCATGTTGTAAACGGATGTGCTGTCATCCAGGTTTTGTGGTTTTATTTGTAAAACATAGGCATAGTAGATTTATTGTAATTCTTAAGGGCCATAGGATTTTCAGAACAGTAAATGAGCATTGGCTTTATATTAAAATCACCAGCTGTATTATTAGCCCCTAACAAGAGAGCCAACCTGGGGCACCTGGGTGGCTCAGTGGGTTAAAGCCTCTGCCTTCAGCTTAGGTCATGATCTCAGCCCTGGGATCTCAGTCCTGGGATCGAGCCCCACATTGGGCTCTCTGCTCAGCGCTGAGCCTGATTCCTCCTCTTTCCCTCTCTGCCTGCCTCTCTGCCTGCTTGTGATCTCTGTCAAATAAATAAACAAAATCTTAAAAAAAAAAAAAGAGAGAGAGAGAGAGAGTGAGCCAGCCTATTTATTCCTTGAACCTTTGAAGCCAGTCATGGACTTCTCCTCTCTAGCTATGGAAGTCCTAGATGGCATCTTCTTCCAGTAGAAGGGTATTTCATCTATTGCTTGGTGTAGCCACCTTCATTAATGATTTTAGCTAGATCTTCTGGATCACTTGTTGCATCTTCTATATCAGTACTTGCTGCTTCTCCTTGCACTTTAATGTTACAGAGACAGCTTTTTTCCTTAAACCTCATAAACCAACCTTTGCTAGTTCAAACTAATTCTGCAGCTTCTCATCTCTTTCAGTCTTCATAGAATTGAAGAGAGTTTGGGTCTTGCTCTGGATTAGGCTTTGGCTTAAGAGAATGTTGTGACTGATTTGATCTTCTATCCAAACATTAAAACTTTCTCCGTATCAGCAATAAGGCTGTGTCACTTTCTTAATCATTTGTGTGTTCATTGGAATAGCGCGTTTAATTTCCTTTAACAACTATTTCTTTAAATTTACAACTCAGCTAACTGGTGCAGTGACCTAGCTTTCAGCCTGTCTCAGCTTTCTACATGCCTTCCCCACTAAGATTAACCATGTTTAGCTTTTGATTTAAAGTGAGAGATAGGTGACTCTTCCTTTCGCTTGAACACTGAGAGGCCAGTGTGAGGTTATTAATTGGCTTAATTTCAATATTGCATCTCAGAGAATAGGAAGGCCCAAGGAGAAGGGGAGAGACGAGAGAGCAATGGTTGGGAGCCATCAGAAAACACACATTTATCAATTAAGTTCACCTTATGTGGGTATGGTTCATGGTACCCCAAAGCAATTACAATAGTAACATCAAAGATCATCATCACAGATCACCATCACAAATATGATAATGATGAAAAAGTTTGTAATATTGGGACATCTGGGTGGCTCAGTCAGTTAAGCGGTTGCCTTTGGTTCAGATCATGATCCTGGCATCCTGGGATCCAGCCCCGTGTCAGGCTCACTGCTCAGCAGGGAGTCTGCTTCTCTCTCTCCCTCTGCCCCTCCTCCAGCTTGTGCTCTCTCTCTTGCTCACTCACTCTGTCTCTCAAATAAATAAATAAAATATTATTTTAAAAATGTTTAAAATAATGTGAGAATATGAGTGTGACAACAGATATGAAGTGTACAAATGCTATTGGAAAAAATGATACCAATAGACTTGCTCAACACAGGGTTGCCACAAACCTTCGATTTGTAAAAAGTACAATATCTGCAAAGCACAATACAGCAAAGTACAGTAAAAGAAGATATGCCTGCATTATATTTTCCCAAATTATATTTATAAATAGGAATTTATAAGTCATATTCTCCTGCCCTAGAGGAGGAAATTAGCAAGTTATTATTTCAGTGTCTCTGGGGTATAAGAATAATAGCAAGAACTGAATTTTTTGGCAAGCATGTTACAGTCCATTTACACAATGGGAATGGAAACAGGATAGGCAGAGAGAATAGAGAGCTTTTTATTCAGGCAATTTTGTAAAATATTTTTTAATGTGTTGAGGGGCACCTGGCTGGCTTAGTTGGTAGAGCATGCGACTTTTGATCTTGAGCTTGTGAATTCAAACCCCATGTTGGGAGTAGAGTTTGCTTAAAAATATATATATATATTTTCTAATGTTTTGAGAATTTGCAGTAGGTTGTCAACTTCCATACTTGACAGGACCAAAGATACCTTTGAATGTAACTGATTTTTTAAATTATTTCATATTTTATCCTCTTCTTTACCCATATGAGCTTAGATAATTGGAAGTTAGTTATCTTTATTTTCTTTGTGTTTAAACAAGAATTCACTTGTTAAAATTCTTATTTTGATATTTAGATTACATATTTGGTCCAATAATCTCAATGTGGTAGCAAATAATCATGTATAGATCAAATACCACTAAAACATGGGCGCCTGGGTGGCTCAGTGGGTTAAAGCCTCTGTCTTTGGCTCAGTTCATGATCCCAGGGTCCTGGGATCGAGCCCCGCATCGGGCTCTCTGCTCAGCGGGGAGCCTGCTTCCCTTCCTCTCTCTCTCTGCCTCCTTGTGATCTCTGTCCATCAAATAAATAAATAAAAACTTTAAAAAAAAAAACAAAAAAACCCAAATACCACTAAAACCATACGAGGCCATTTGATTTGGGTTTTATTCAGAAATAGTTAGGACTACTGTGTAAGTATTTGTCCAGATATGTCCATTATTTTTTATTTTGTTCCTATCCATTTGGGAAGAATGTTTTCATTCTTAATTTACTCATTGGTATTTTCAAGAATTTTCTTGTATCATCAACTTAATTTGTATGTGCAGTTGTAGATTCTGTCTTTCATTACTTTAGGAATTCAGGTCTTAGTTCAAACTGCTTGAATGGATGAGGTGGGTGGAGGGGAAGAAAACTAATGTTTGCTTGTTAGTGTTTCTGGCCAATTAATTAGAATATTCCTCTTCTAAAACAAAAACAAAAACAAAAACAAAACAGAACAAAAAAACCTATGTAGTCTGGAAATCTGAAGTAAGGATCAATTCCATATATGTCCAGTTTGTAAAATATTTTTGCCAAACTAAATGATTTGACACTTTGTAGTCTGATGTAGACAACTCTGGTAAGAACATTTGTTACCTACATAGTTGTGTTCATTGCTTTCCAAAAGTCATACAAAGTGACCCAAGTCAGCCACGAACATTACATCATTTGAGAGACACTTTGGTATAAACTTGCATGTGAAAGATAAGACAAAATATACAGGAACAAATAAGCATATAATTTTAATAAACTACTATGATTAGTAAGTACAAAGTAACAGTGTGTGTTCCACATGCAGGCTGAACTCTGTTTTGTTTGGCTTATATATTGCTTTACAAAAAACTAAAAGCTAAAAATGAGAAGCTCTAACACTAACTGCTTTGCCTGTCCTACAGATAGCCAACTAGAGGCAAGTTAAGGCTGCTCCCTGTAGATGAGGCATGTAGTCTTCAGTTTGTCCTTGTCCTCCACATTCTGTGCCCATCATAGCCAGCAAATAAGTTAGGCTCAAGGATTTAGCTGCATCAGAGGAATGAATGAAAGGGAAACTGGCTGTCTTTTCCCCTTATTGGTAATAAGAGGTGTTAATGGTGATCCACTATCTCAGTCAAATAAATGAAATTAAAATAATTATATTTGTTTTATCACAGTTTTCTATCAATTGAGATTCTTGAACTATAGTTTGGGTGTGGTTGGTTTTTTGTTTGTTTGTTTGTTTTATGCCTAGGTGACTTTTGAACATGAAATAAAGATGGTTCTGGTAGTAGTGCTTAGGCTGTGTGTGACCCTTCTCATTGAGTATATATTTGTTATTTGTAATAGGAAATCCCTCTCCCCCAAATTGGTGGATAATAATTTTGGAGCTTTTACTTCTAAAGTGAAAAGAGTTGCTCAGGATTACAAATTAGTGACTCTGAGTAAGATGGAATTTTTATACCTTCTATTTATGAAAAAAAGGAAGAAGTTTCTAAAATCTCTTTTAATTTGAGCACTTATTAAACTGTGACTTAAAATGACATTATTTGAAGTTAAAATTAGTGAGAAATGTAAGTCTATTCTGTATCATGAAGGAGTTTAGCCCTTTAGTGCCTTGCATGTCAATAAAATGTATTTCAATGTATTTTTAGTACAGAATAGAAATGAATGATTTTATAACATCACTGTTCCAAAATCTCTACTACAATGGAAAAAATATGTGCTTTTGCTGTTTTAGTAAACAAGAGCTCTCTGGGGTTTGTTTCTTCTTTAAGGTCTGTATGCCCTTGGGTTTTACGTGCTCTGAGATGCTACATGGGAACTGATTATAATTCTCTTCCCTCCAGGTCCATCGTGCAGATGTGTACAGGGATCAGATCTGGCACGCTTGCTCCAATTTTTCAATTCTTGTCTTTCCCAAAATTTCTCACATTAAAACTGCTGAATTTTGTGTTTTGTTCTTTCAGATATTGCATTACTATGACGCAAGTTGAAGCCAAATTGGGAATTTGACTTTTATTAGTTATTAGTTTTTATTTGTTTTATTCACTGATAGTGTTGGAGTTTTAAATGTTTATAAAAACAAGATGAATTTGTAAGTCCCAAGTTATGGTTAATTTAGATTCAGTCCTTCAATGAAAACGGTACAGTATTTACAGAAGGATCACCAAGATGTTACTGGGGAGAGCTATGACTAGGTCTATTGTTCCTTGATAGGAGTATAGCTGTAAGGCTCAAATCTTTTGATTTTTCAAAATATGAAGGGTGAGTAAGAGAGTCTTGTAAGATGTGGAAATTGAGTCTGAGCCACATTTTAAAATTTGTTATATTCAGGAGGCATTTAATAGGCATTATTTGAAAGAAATCACATGATAGTTGACTCACACATGTATAAAGTCAAATTTCCACTTCTTTATGGCTTCTGTCTTTATAGTTTTAGAGTTTTCCTTTTTACATTATGTAGGGATAGGTAGTTTTATGTTTTTACAATTTTTGAATCTCTAATTATTAGTATTAGTTCTCTGATCTTTGTGTTCTTCGATCTAGTCTATGAAACTAGACTTTTTTTTAAAGATTTATTTATTTATTTGAGGGAGAAAGAGAGCACTTGGGGGCAAGGGGCAGAGGAAGAGGGAGAGAATATTTTAAGCAGACTTAGTGCTGAGCATGGAGCCAGATGTGGGGCTCAATCTAATGACCATGAGATCAGGATCTGTGCCATGCAGGTGCCCCTAGATATGTTCTTCTTTAATATATTGTGGAGCTCACTGATTGACTTTGCCTAGTTGTCCCTTTTTGTGTGTTTGGTAAAATTATCTAGTGGACCAGGAAATTGATTTGCGTGGATACTGGCTTAGGTTTGTGAAAAGACCTTATTTCTAACTTTAGCAGTTGTAGTCGGTAAATAAGAATTGTCTGTTGTAATGAAAAGACTAGTGAACTGGGAGTCCAGAGGCATTCTTGTTTTAACTTTGTGTCACTTAATTTTCTATTTGGGCGAAGTTCTGTTAACATCTTTGGGCCGCCTTTTCCTCATCTGTAGAACTGAAGAGGTAAATTTTGATTATCTTAAAGATTTATTCCAGATCATCTCACTTCCTATGACCTTTTAAATTCTAAAGGTATGCCTTTCTAGAAAAACAAAGTATTTTATTAGTTATTGCATATTATTTCCACATTGTGTAGGAATTTTGAAAGTTGTGTTTTTGTAATTACTCAATCAGCATATCTGATCAATCACCATATCTCCTTGTGTACTGTTGCTTTCTATAATCTCTCTCAATCTATACTCATCTCTCATTTCTTCCCCATTTTCCAGCCAGAATATTATAGGTTATTATCTCTAGAATGTACTTTACTCTTTTTACTTTTATGTTGTTGCTCATACTATTCCCTTTTATGCATTCTTTCCCATCCCCTAGCTGCTTTGAGCCCCTGTAATGATTCATTTATAATATTTTGGCCTTGCATGTTTATATATTTATTGTGTTGTGCTGTTTATGAGGCAGTGAACTCCTTGAAGGCAGGTGTTTAATTTTCCTCATTTTACTAATCTTATTACTGACTCACATACTACTTTTCACAGAAATAGGGACTTAATATTTCTAATACTGAATTTGTAAGATGATTAATGACATATAGTCAGTGGGTAGGCCCAATGAAAATTTAACAACATAGTAAGGAAATTAACAGCCACTTTGAATTAAAGCAGTGTTTCAACCATCTATGCTGACTATAACATTTGTATTCCCTGATCACTTGTGTACTATGATATTACTGTCTCCCCTGCATTCATTCTTACTGACTCATGTACATATTTAACACTTCTGTTTTTCCTCTGTAACCTGGTTAACTACTTGCCTTCTTTCATGATTGTAGTTTAGTACTGCCATGGTCTTAAACTCAATACTATATAATTGTTTTAATACATTCTTGCTTTGATATGTATACTTTTATCTCGTTGATCTTATTCTAGGCTTATCAACTTTAATCTATTGTTCTTTTGCATTCTTCAATTTACATTGCTTTTCACTTGCTCCTTCATTTTTGAGAAATTATTCAGTCTATATTCCTTAAAGACTTGGTTGTTGTCTCAAGGTAGAGTTTACATTGATAGTTGTCTTAGAATCACTCCAGTTTTGGGTATTGGTGGTCGAATTGCTGGCTATCAGGAATGAGCTTGCTGTCAGACTAACACTCCCGTATCTTTTTAGTGGGAGAATGTCTGCAGTGGCAATGTTGGCACCAACCCTTTTGTTAAAGTAGTTGATACTGATTATAAAAGATGTGAGATGGGTGGTGCCTGGTTGACTCAGTCCGTAGAGTGTGTGACTCTTGATCTCAGAGTAATGAGTTTCAGCCCCATGTTGGGCATAGAGATTACTTAAAAATAATATCTTAAAAAAAGTAAAAGATGTGAGATGTTAATGGGCATTTGTACAGGTGGACTTTTGGGGAGATGATACCTGAATTCTAGGATTTATCAAAGAATTTTAGAATGCCTGCATTGAGCATGAATGAATGGGTAGAAATGATTCTCTCCTTGGAATCAATAATCTTTTTTTTTTTTAAGATTTTATTTATTTATTTGACAGACAGAGATCACTCAAGCAGGCAGAGAGGCAGGCAGAGAGGGGAGGGGAGAAGCAGGCTCCCTGCTGAGCAGAGAGCCCGATGCGGGACTCGATCCCAGGACTCTGGGATCATGACCCGAGCCGAAGGCAGTGGCTTAACCCACTGAGCCACCCAGGCGTCCCGGAATCAATAATCTTTTACTCTTAAATTAATTATTGTCTGCAACAGATGTGATACTGGTTTAGACTGAATAAAAGATCAAAAGGCAATAAGACAATGAGTAAAAAAACTGAAAAGAGAACAGGAAAAATAAAAGGTATAAGCTAAAAAGTTGCCTATCTTTGTGCCACTTTAAGTCAATAATATTTACTAAATCTTTTTTGGGAATGTAATGTCCAAGAAAGGGAACCTGAAAAGATAATATAAGAAAGTAGCAGACAGAGGAATTTGTCATGGATTAAGTTTAAATCTGTTATTTTTACTTCTATTTTTATAGCACATGTCAAGTCTCTAAGAACTTCTGTTTTAACAAATATTTAAGTCAGATACTATATTTGCATAATAGTAAGAGTAGCTCATACATTCATTAAGAAGTATTTTGATATTTAAATGGCTTTTCCTAGAAATCTTATAGATAATTTTATTTACACAGCATCCCTTTAAGGATATAAAAGAGGGAAAATATGCATTACCCATTTGTTCTATCAGAGATGGTAAATAAATGAAATATCCAGAGCTCTTTCCCTAATATTTATGGTAGAAGCTTTTTATAGTATGGAACAAAATTGCATGGTGACTTAAGAATATAATTTGGTTAATTTTGATTTTAGGAAATATTAAGTCATTTATTTTATTTTAACAGGTATCTTTCAGATGAAGGCATTGAAGCTTGCACAAGTTCTCCTGACAAAGTCAATATAAATGACATCATCCTGATTGCTCTCAATGTAGGTTTTATTTATTAACTTATAAACTTTTAAATCTGGAAGCTTTCATAAAAAATGTCTTACTGAATAAACTGGATTTTAAGAAAAGTATATGGAGGACATCTTTTGGTTTTACTGTGTATTTTAAGTTGCAGTGATGTTTGTTGAATTTGGTAATCTCATATCAACCCAATTTTTAGAAATTTATGTTTCTTATAACAACTGTTATACAGAATCCAATAAGAAAAGGAAAAAATGCAATTAAGATTCCAGTTTTCCCCCAGTGATCAGAGACTTTCATAACATTTACAGTAGATATATAATAGCAGAAACTACTGTTCGTATTTATTAAAACAAATCATTTTATTAACATAGGAACTCCAGGTAGGTTATAGCTTTTTGACAGTTGCATTTTTTGTTTCAAAATAACTTATCCTGTTGATAAAAGCAATGTATATTTTAGAACACTTCAGAAGACAAAAGTAAAATAAGAAAATTAAGGCTGTCCATAATTACAGTTATGTTGTATATATATTTCTTTTTGATCTCTCTCCTTCTACCTATCTCTATAGCTGTATCTTTTCCATAATTGGGATTGGCTTTTGGATTTTTTTTTGAAGAGTTAAAAAATTGTTTGAAGTTTAGGTGTAAGTAAATGAATATTCTTTTTTTTATCCTTCCAGTTACCCCATTGGGAGCATTTTCAAATTATCTTTATAATAGTCTATTAAATGTATAATTTAATCTATTAAATTAAATTTATACATTATGATAAGTAGTCAGTGAAATTCATAAGAGAATTACTTATCCTCTTATTCATAAGAGAATGACAGATCCACCATATCACTGCAACACAGGTATAATGTGAAGCAGAAATGGCAGCAACTGATAATATTTAAAATATAAATAAATATATAACTGTGTATAACTTTTTTAATGTTAATTTATATACAATTAAATGGACTTACACAGATAAAATTTATGTTTTGAATTCTGTCTTTTTTTTAGCTTCTTTGAATTTTATTCAATAAAACTAACAAGGTCATTTTTTGTTTCTGAGCTAAGAATGTAAGTTTTTAATAAAAGAATAAAATTTTTTAAAGTAAGCTTTGGAGGGGCACCTGGGTGGCTCAGTGGGTTAAGCCTCTGCTTTTGGCTCAGGTCATAATCTCAGGGTCCTGGGTTTGAGCCCCGCATTAGGCTCTCTGCTCAGCGGGGAGCCTGCTTCCTCCTCTCTCTCTCTGCCTACCTCTCTGCCTACTTGTGATCTCTGTCAATTAAATAAAATGAAAATCTTTTTAAAAAAAAAGTAAGCTTTAGAAATTATGCATGTTGTCTATGACTACAAATGGAAATATTCCCTATACACTTCAACTTTTTTTTACTTGTACCCTAATAAGTGAGTTCTACTTTCAAAAAGTATTAAAAGAACTCTATTAATTAAAGAAAAATTCTAAAGATGATGATTTTGTGACAGTCTTCTCTTCCTTTCCTTATTTTTTCTTTTTTGCTCTTCTTTTTCTTATTTATGAACTTAGGTAAATAGCAATGATCCCTCTATAATTGGATGTGAAACTATAAATAAAGTAAATCAAGATGAAGTATTTGTCCTATATAAGAGGTACATGATGACCATTATTTTATGAATTAATTTGTCTTTATAATTTTCTCTGAAATATATGGTTGAATATGCCAATCCAAGCTTTCATGCCATACAATAGGAAAAATAAATACCTTTAATTCGGATGAAGTCTAAACCAGACAGATAATTTACCTTTCAGGCTTATGACCTTTAAATAAAAGTCAGGCATTTGTAGTATTTCTGTTGAATTTTTTTCAGCTTTTGAAAGATTAGGGGCTATTAGTCACTAGTTAAAAAAGAGTTTTATTATTGATTCTTATTATATATAACTTATTACATATTGGTAGAATAATCTATTCATAAGCTTTCTTATGTCCCCCTCCTCCCATGTGGGACACACTGAGCTTGTTCCTTTATCTAGCAATGAATATATGTATAGCAATAATATATGTATAGATTTTCCACGCTACCCAAAGGTAGAACATTCCTGGGACATGTGGGTGGCTTAGTCAGTTGAACATCTGACTCTTGAGTTCAGCACTGAGTGTGGAGCCTGCCTAAGAGTCTCTTTCTCCGGGGCGCCTGGGTGGCTCAGTGGGTTAAAGCCTCTGCCTTCAGCTCAGGTCGTGATCCCAGGGTCCTGGGATCGAGCCCCGCATCGGGCTCTCTGCTCAGCGGGGAGCCTGCTTCCTCCTCTCTCTCTCTGCCTGCTTCTCTGTCTACTTGTGATCTTTGTCTGTCAAATAAATAAAATCTTAAAAAAAAAAAAAAGAGTCTCTTTCTCCTTCTCCTTCCTCCCTCCAGCTTGTGTGTGCTCTCTCTCTCTCAAAAAAAAAAAAAAAAAAGTAAAATTTAAAAAAATATATAGGACATTTGGGCAAAACCTTTTGTAAGCCAAAATGGTGTAGAATGAAGATAGTTGCCATTAATTTATATGGAAAGATTTTAGAGCATTCCCAGACCCAAAAAGTAACCTCTCAGGTTTTTTTGTTACCTTAGGGCATATCTTGCTAAAGGATGCACAAAATAAATCAAGAGAAAGCACAGATGCTCAGAACACAGTTTAAAACTCTTGCAGCTTGATGCTGAGAAGCTGGGTATAGTTCCTAGGAAAAGAAGCTTGGTAGTGCCCCTCTTGCTGTTTGGGGTGCATTCTGTTTCTATAAATGCTCAATATAATACAATCATTGAACACTATTTTTGCTTTTCTCCTTTGCCTAAAATGAAAATCTTCGAATTACTTCCATTTAGCGAAAACTCATGTAGGTCTTTTGTAAAAGCAAAGTGGCATAATGTGAACTTTTGAAAAGCAAGGGTAACTGTACAGTATTTCTGCCCAGGGAAGTCCACTAGGGACTAGCACCCAAGGCATTTATTGGTCTGCTCATAAAGACACTCTCTGCCTAAACGAACAGTTGTAGGACTCCTCCCCCCAAAAGCAGGTGTTCACCATAAATCACATTGCTTATATAAATAGTCTAGGCAGCGAACCACATTTTTAGTTAGGAAATGTTCAAGTGCAAGTTCCCACATGCCAGCCTAGAGCCAACCTTGTAAAAGTAAGCTCTTCTAAAAAGAGCAGCCTCAGAGCTGCTGTATAACTCATTTCTGTATAGATTTTTATGTTGAAAGGAGGGTTCTTAATTTTTTACTCTAGAGTGGGGAGTAAAAATACTAAGAAATGACATTAAAATCCAGTATGTAGTTTTGGGCTTAACTACCTGAATTATTCACAAGTAAATTAAGTGATAGCTCAGTCTTAAATTACTGAATACCATGTATTAGTAAAAATTTAAAAACAGATTTTCAAAAATTTCTTTTAAGATTCCGTATAATATAAAATGACTTGCCAAATAGATATTTCATTGAACTTACTCAAGTAAATAGTCAGGAATCTTTTGTATATGTACACAAGTACATATGTTTTTATAAATTAAATATTTCTCCTGCGTAATTTTTTAATGTCCAATATAAATGCATTTTTGGACCCAGTTTTACTAGTGATCCTGATATAATGGCATCTGAATCATGAAATTGCCTTTGGAGTACTTATAAATTGATTTTGATTTTAAGATGTTTAAAAATTTGGTAGGTCATTTTCATCTTGCTCAAAGAATAATGAAATAATATTCATTATATATGTGTTTAGCACTTTAAAAGTTATATAAACTTTGAATATAATGTCTCCCTTTAGCCTGCTAACAACTTTATGGGATAAGCTTGGTGATATTCTTTCCATTTTATAGAGGAATAAATTAGCTGGATTTAGAGAATTTGTGGCAGTGTCCATGGTCCTATTAGTTAATTACAGTTTGTAATGATTCAGAGTTTAGGATTTTAATTTAGTGCTTATTTCAACTTTATATTGATGCCTCATTTTGGTTTAAGTTAAATTTTGTAATTATTGCTAAAAACCAGAAATGGGGAACCATGGTATATCTTAAAATTTGTACATATTCTGTTTTGCATGCATATTTAAATATTTGGGCCTTTGAGTGACTTCAAAATGATGCCTATATTTTTATGAACTGTTAGTTGTATTACTGACTTGATGATTATTCATGTTCAGATAACAAAATGTACATATCTTATATTAACAAATAAACATGGTAGTTATCATTCATTAAATGTTTACTCTTTGCAATTCATTGTACCAAGTACTTCATGTGTAATTAACATTAGGAATAAAACAGTCCTAATATATGGAAGGTTAATATAAGAAAATATTTTTTCCCATTACTTCTCAGTATTTTCAAAGTGAAAAGGTATGCTTATAATTCTTTCACTGGATGGAGGCTGCAAAGATGATAAAGCTAACATATTGTTACATGAGTGTTTTGGATTTGGGGCTTAGTTTGCCTGGCAGTTCCACTTGGTGAGTTTTAGCTTAGAAGTGACCCTTGCTTTACATTGAGAATTAAAATATGAATTATGGTAGTAAAAGACTGGAAAGATATGTGGGGACTGTGTACTTTATATGCTCATTTCTTAAGCTGATCACATACTAATATTTAAAATAAGAGGACATTCTGTTATTGTAGGTGATGAAAGAAGACTATCCTACTTCTCTCCATGTCTTCATTTTATGTCACAGTAATTTTAATCATCTAGTGTTTTCCCCCTAAGTCTAACATGAATTTCTGCCTTACAGTTTTTGTGATTAGATGCATTCCAAGTCTATTTTCTTTTATTCTGCTCTGAAGAAGATGAAGAGCTCTTGTTATATTTTAAAGAATCACAGAACAATATAAATTCAGTTATCAGTCTAACCTCACACTCTTAGTCATCAAGATAATTTCTTAGCTTAAATAATTAGACCTTCTTCATGAGTATTGATTTTCCTCTGAGCAAGTTTCTTCTTGTTCCTTCAGTTTTTACTTCCTAAACAGGACAATATCCTTAAAAGTTCTGCTTTTTTGTAAATTGTATAGTTGAAGTTTTGTTTTTATATCAGAAATGCTGTAACTTTGTTAGCTCTTATGTTTTCATTTTTGTTTTGCTCTGGTTTGCACTTTCATATAGTTAGTCATTTGTTCACTAACTTGGACTTCAGTAATTTGTTTAAGCAAATAATATGGATGTTTACTATAGTAAAGTCTTCTTATTCTTGCTGTTGCAGTGGTGTTGTTCCCTAGGATATTTGTATGTTATGTAGCTTTGTGATAGGTATCACAGCCAAAAGAATAATGTGTTTTCATGACTCTTCATATGAGTGTTATACAGGATTCAGTTATCAAAAATATATTATGTTTATATACTTAAAAGTAGTCGGTTGGCTTGGGGTTGGGGCATTTGTTTTTTTAGTAAGACTACAGTAATATAGTATCAAGTATTAGGTTTTAATAGAGAAGATTAGTAAGTTATCAAAAGGAATATAATCAGAACTAAGGCCTTAAACATTACTGTTCAACTTAACAGTGTACTTTCAATAACATATGTATGGTCCTATGTTACTTGAAAAGATCGATTGTATGTATAGATCTCATAATCAGCTAAAAGCTACTGATTTAAATTTTATTCTATAGGTGTTAAGAAATTTCATCTTTTGTTTATGAGTAAGATTAGATTTAGATTTACTTTTCTCTATAATTATATTTTAATAATAATATTTTTATTTTAGACAGACTTAAGAACAATTGGCAAGAAATTCCTCCCCAGTGACATCAATGGTGGAAAGGTAGAAAAGGTAAAGAAAAACATTAACTTCCTAAATTATGCTAACTACAATAAATATGAACATTTACTAAATTACTGGAATTATATTTTGTCAGAAAAGACTGCAACTGCAAAATATTTTAGAAGTGACTAGGTCACAGAGTTATCCTAGTAACTTTCTGTACAAATGGGAAATTATTGACTTGAAGTTTTAAACTTTTGGTGACTTTAAAACATTTTAAAAAAAACCTGTCAGTTTCAGGAATTATAATTATGGCACATTTACATGTGAGACTTCGCAGATATTGCTAGAATACAGGGCAAGGACCTTTTTGTACCTTTTAATTTTAGTTACCTATTTCCATGTTTATTTAATGAACTTATTTATATAAAATTGTAAGATTGTGAGAGGATATTAAGAGCAGTTTGTCAAAGCTGTGCATTTGGTTATTGCTTTCATTTTGTACCACATATGTTTATTAGTGCATAATATACATAATATGATAATGTATGTATTATATGTGTCACATAGATTCAATAATTTCTCATATATATATTCATATGATGAAATTTGCAGTCATCTTTTTAAAATCTAGGGATACAGTTTTTCGATACCAACTACTCAGTCTTTTACTTCTTTTTTACTTATATTTCTTCTTTTTATTTGAAAATACATGTGGGGGTGCCTGGGTGGCTCAGTGGGTTAAAGCCTCTGCCTTCGGCTCAGGTCATGATCCCAGGGCCCTGGGATCGAGTCCCACATCGGGCTCTCTGCTTGGCAGGGAGCCTGCTTTCTCCTCTCTCTCTCTGCCTGCCTCTCTGCCTACTTGTGAGATCTCTGTCTGTCAAATAAATAAATAAAATCTTTAAAAAAAAAAAAAAGAAAATACATGTGAATTGTGTCAGCCAAGAATTTTATGTGCTATTGGTCACTTTTTGAACTATTAAAGAACGTTATTATCTATAAATAAATATTTTCAGTGTGTATGTTTTGTGTTTGGATAAATACTCTTACCATTTTAACACTTCGGTATTAGATAATTGTAAAAGGCCTATAGTGTAAAAAGGTTTCTCACATTTCCTAAATATTAATCTGTTTTTATAAATGATGGTAATCATTTTGCTGGAAAGAACCATATAAGAATTCTAATCTTCTCTCATTTTTTAGACATATACTCAGAGAAGAGGTTCTATAAACTCCTCAGCAATTCATTTTAATATTTAACAACACTCTGTGTCAGCAAACTTTAATTTTATTTTAATCTAAACTACTTATGCTACAACTTAAAGTTCGTAATGTCTTCTTGATCTTCCCTCAGGGGAAATGGAGAACATCTGCTTACTTTCTCTTGAGAATAATTCTTCATATATTTGAGGACTTGTAAATGTCATTGCCACAGGTTTCTTTTGCTAAAGCTAGTTATCTTGATTCCTTTGTTTATTCTGTCTCAAATTTTCCATTCAACTTCATTGTTCTCAGAGTTCTCTCCAGTTTCATACATCTCTTTTTTTGGTTGTGGTAGTAGTTCTCTGATTTCATCGTATACCAGAATCACTGTGAAGCTTGGATAAAATACAGATGGCCAGCTCCTCCCCTCTACCCCCAGATTCTCCCAGTTTCTGATTCCATTGAATTACGATAGAGCCTGAGAATCTGTATTTTGGACAAGGTTCCATGGCATGTTGATTCTGGTGGTCTGGGAAGCATACTTAGCAAGTTTCTGGACTATAGAATCCCAGATTAGGCATCAATCTTGGATAGGTCTGATGAGTACAACTGTTCTCTACAGGAAAAGTGACTAACATCCAAGCAGTAATCCCCTTTGGAGGTAGATTAAAGGAATGTAGAGAGGAGTCTTCAGACTTCTCCCAAAAGAGGCCAAAAGTAAATGCTCACATGGTGTGTATTGTTATTATATTTACTAAGTCTTGGATAATACCATTTTTAGCATTTAGGAATTTGAGAGTGGAAAGGAAGAATGGAGAGCCGACTGAACTCTGATCAGGTAAGAAAGACTGTAGGCCTGTAGTTAGAAGACAGTTAATCCTGAAAACATTGAATTTGCCTCTTTTTTGTTCTAAGACTTCAGAAAGTCATTGTCATCTGGAGTGTGAGACTGAAGTCTTAATAATTGTTTTTAGTTATCACTGTTAATTTGGAAGAAAGTAGAATGGCAAAAAGTGCAAGTAACTTAATCATTAATTAATATAGTAGTTTTGTTCAGGTTCTTTTCTCTTTCCTTCCATTCTCTTAACATTATTTTTCAGTTCCTATATTTTCTCCCTAAGGTTGCCCATGACCTTAATGAAAAGGTTTCAAACAAATTTTAAAAATGCCGAAGGGGAATGGGGTGCCTGGGTGTCAGTTGAGTGTTTGACTCTTGATGTCTTAGTCTCAGGGTCATGAGTTCAACCCCCACTCCCAGCATACTTAAAAGAAAAAAAAATGCTGAGGGGAAAGATGACTCCTGTCTCCAGGCTTCTAAGCCTAAACCACGTCTTCCCATAGGCAGTTTATCTTTGAGGTTTAGATTGTGAGAATGGAGGGAGGTGTGGTGGGGAAGCCACCTTTGCAACTTTTTTTCTGAGTGTTTTAGGGCAGGCTTTGCATTTCTTAGATATTAATAGAATCTTGGAACCTGGTGGCTTATAAGCTAAAAATCATGGAACAAATTCATGAAAAAAAAAGAAGTAAAACAATTATTTCTACAAAACTGTTTAGTATTTTTCATATTCTTTTTTAAGCTTAATATTTTGCAGTAGTGATTTTCATAGCTTAAGCCTCTGAACCAAAGTGTAGAATTATAAAGTAGAGGTTACTATAAAAATACTTAACCAGTCCAGCTACGTGATGACCGTATGCATTACTGTGGAACCCTAAAAAGGAAAGACTTTCAGGTCTGTATTTATTTATTTCTTCCTTCTAAGTTTTAAAAATGACAGCTTTTTTAAAGGTCAAACTGTGATTAAAGACCTAATTTTACAAATTGGGAGGGACCCACTCAAAGCTCTAGCAGTACCAACATCAGCCACAAGATGGCTTCGCTGTCTTAAAATTCAAAGTGAATGCCCTATTACTATCAGTCTAGAAAATTAGATGTTTTTCAAAAGAAAAATAATTGAAAAAAGTTCTGAGTTTTAAAATAAATAAAATTATATCATGTTTTATTTATGTTAATTTATTCTCTGGTAAATAATACAATTTGTCAGTGTTCCTTCTGGGGAGTTATTAAAATTAAAATGCACTCTTACTTTTCAGAACAATGGATTACTCTGAAATATTGATTTTTACTCTGTTTTATTTACAAGTGTTTATTGGAAAATATTAGTAGAACTTCTGTGGAGTTTAAAAATGACTGTACTAAACAATATATAGTAGGCAAATACCCTTCTGATAATTGAAAAACAAACTGTTCACCTGACTTTTTTTTTTTTTTTTTAATTCTCCCAGAGAACAAAAAGCTAAAAAGGTGAAGGATAGACGTGTGGAAATAGGCCATGATACACTAGTAGAAGGGTTACCTTTGACTGGGGGTCCTACGGTGTTTTCCTCATATTTCATTTGCTATAATTGCTCTGAATGATTGATAAGAGAAATTATGTTCTGTGCTACATACTTCGATGTATAAATTGATGCTTTTCACAGGGGATGTCAAGTTTGGAGGAACCTATTCAAGATTATATCTATTTCTCACTTAATAAGCTTTTATAATACTCTGTTTTTAAGATTTCCAAGGAGTGGAAACTTTTAGGTCGTCTTCTAGTAAAGGTACTACCGTATTTAGGATTCAGAAAATTTCTTTTTACTGTTGTTTATAACTTTTTTTACATTTATACTCTCACTGTATGTGAATATAGCTTGAAAATTTTGAGATAGGGATGAGGGGCTATCTTTGCAAAGCTTTTTTTTTCCAGCATCCCCAGTGCGTTTGACTTACTTTTTTTTAATCTTTTTTGGTACAAAATTCTAACTTACCTAGGAGAGCCCTGATTTCCAGCAAACTCTTCTTTTTCTTCTCCTTCTCCTTCTTACTGAAAATCTGTTCTGCTATATCCAATGTTAAGCAGTTTATATGCGCTATCTTTGTAGTCTTCAGAAGAACACTGAAAACAGAAATGATTACTGCCCTCTTTTTACGGCAGAGATGAAGGAACTTAACTTCCTTAAAATCTGCCTATGCTTCCAGGCAAACTGCTATTTATTCTGTAAGTCCCCATTCATATTCCACTTCTCTCCTAATTTTCTTGACCCCTTTTGAGCAGAATTAATTTTTAAGCATCAATATTTCCATTGCCCTTTAGACCTGTACCTGCTTTTACTATGTAACAAATTTTGTCATAGTTTTAAAATGTGTAATAGAAAGATGATAGACTTTGGTATAAGACAGTTTTCTCATTTTCTCAGTTTTCTCATTTAAGATACACAAGTGATCCTGTCACACTTTATAGATCTGGAGGTAAACTAAGGCAAATTATTTTAAAGACAAAGAAAACACTGTATTTATCAAGGAATTTTGAATGCATATTTGTGCTAAGTTCAAGGATGCAGCGATCAACAGGACAGCCCCTGCCTTGGTGGAACACATAACCTAATGAGAGATCAAGAAACTTACGTGTTCATGTAGTGAAATCAATATTATGTCAGAAGTACTTCTGATGAAGGGGCAGCCGTCTCAGTTTGGTGAGGTGGGAAGGTTGCTTTTCTTGCTAGACTATTAGTTTTTAGAGGTGTGCTTCCCAGTGAGGTAATAGTGGGCAGATCCCCATTTGAGGATATATTTAAAATCTTAGGATAGGAGAGTGAATGTGCGTATAGGTGTATATATATACATATACACACATACTAATATAATATATGTATTATAATAATATATATTATTTAATACTACATATATACAATATATACAATGAAAAGGTTTATTGTACAAAGTATAAAAAACAGCTTGACAAAATCTTGACTGATAACAATACATAGAAGATAAGTATAGTGGGCGTTTGTGATTCCTAGAACCTGAGTTCTCTTCCTGTGTGTGGGGGAATGTCCCATCTTTCCAGCCATGGTGGTGGAGAGAAGGAAAATGCCAGACACATTTTCCGCAGCCTCCTCTGCAGCTATGCCATGCATATGTACCTCAGCTCTGCTAGTCATCTGTAGCCGCTGTGGACTTGGGCTAATCATTCAAATAAGTAGGAACCATAGTGAATGCTCTCTGCTAGTGGTAGAAGCTACAGGGAGTTTGAGTTTATAGAGTAGTAGCTGCAGCAGTCCTGGGGTAGGTGTCTAGGGCCAATGAGGCTGATGGAACAGGTGTACACCTAGATGCTTGGAGTGTGCTGGGTCCCATTTGTTAGAGCTCACGAACACTGATTGTCAGCATGTATCCCTAGTTTAGAGTTCGGTAACATCTTGGTAGTTGAAATCAGCCATAGAAGTTAGCAGATGCTATAAATATTAAGGTTTCTTCTCTCCCCTCCCCATCCAAGAACTGTTGTTTTACCAACACACCATGGCCACTAAACCATTTCTATGGTTTGATTATGAGTGTTTTTTCTGTGTAGGTAGCAGACCTAGTTCTTTAATTCTCCTGATAGTTCTGTGAACTACCCAATGTCTTAATTTAAAAATATATGTAAACTATTTGAACTATTTTAATGTAATATTTAACATATACAAACATATATGCTTTAAGCTTAATAATAAAGTGAGCATGTCTGAAGTCTCAGCCTGATAGAAGAACTAGAACATTACAGCACCACTCTGCCTACCTGGGTGTCCTAGCTCTTCCTCCCTCCCACACCAAGAGTAGATTTTTGTGAATTTTGAGTTTAACTTTACTGTTAAAGATATTTTAGTCATATGTCATTGTTCATGAACAGTATATATTTTTGTTTTTAAGCTTTATAAAACGTTAACATACTCTTTGCTGTAATTTGCTTCTGTCATTCAGTGCTCTGTGTCTAATAGATGTCCATGTGGCATATATCTATTATGCATTCATTTTTCTCTTTTATATAATACTAAACTGTGTAAATATACTTCAGTTTACTTATTCATTCTCCTGTTGATGGATATTTAAATGCTTTTCTTTTTCTTTTGTTTTTATAACAGATGTACTACTTTTAGGAACAAATTTGTGTATTTTTCTTGATACATGTATGTAAGAGTTTTTCTGGGGAACATAACCAGGGATTGAATTATTATGTCCTAGTGCTAAACCAGTTTTGAACTTTATAAGATTATGCCAAATTATTTATTAAAGTAGTTGTACCAAATTTATTTTACCTTCAGTAGTATGTACGACATACCATTGATCTATATCATTTGTGGCACTTGAAATGATCAAATTTTTCTAGTCTTGTGGTTGTAAAATATGTTACTCTTCCTTAGACTATTCTGTCCTTTCCCACCCCCACATTGGTGTACATTTTAGAATCAAATGATCAAGTTTCTTAAAAGATGGGAGTTTTGGGGGCTCCTGGGTGGCTCAGTGGGTTAAAGCCTCTGCCTTCGGCTCAGGTCATGATCCCAGGGTCCTGAGATCGAGCCCTGCATCGGGCTCTTTGCTCTGCATGGGGCCTGCTTCCTCCTCTTTCTCTGCCTGCCTCTCTGCCTACTTGTGATCTCTGTCTGTCAAATAAATAAATAAAATAAAATAAAATAAAAAATAAAAAGATGGAGTTTGGGGGCACCTGGGTGGCTCAGTGGGTTAAGCCTCTGCCTTTGGCTCAGGTCATGATCTCAGGGTTCTGGGATCGAGCCCCAGAACAGTCTCTCTGCTCAGCAGGGAGCCTGTTTTCCCCTCCCTCTCTGCCTGCCTCTCTGCCTACTTGTAATCTTTCTCTTTGTCAAATAAATAAATAAAATCTTTAAAAAAAAAGATGTCAAATTTTGATTGAAATTTCAATTTAAATTGCACAGAATTTGCTAATCAGTTTTTTTAAAAAAAATTTTTATTAACATATAATGTATTATTAGCCCTAGGGGTACAGGTCTGTGAATTGCCAGGTTTACACACTTCACAGCACTCACCATAGCACATACTCTCCCCAATGCCCATAACCCCACCACCCTCTCCTCTCCCCCTCCCCCCAGAAACCCTCAGTTTTTTGTGTGACATTAAGAGTCTCTTATGGTTTGTCTCCCTCCCGATTCCATCTTGTTTCATTTATTCTTTTCCTACCCCCCAAACCTCCCATGTTGCATCTCCACTTCATATCAGGGAGATCATATGATAGTTGTCTTTCTCCGATTGACTTATTTCGCTAAGCATAATACCCTCCAGTTCCATCCACGTCATCGCAAATGGCAAGATTTCATTTCTTTTGATGGCTGCGTAGTATTCCATTGCATATATATATATATATATACACCACATCTTCTTTATCTATTCATCTGTTGACAGACATCTAGGTTCTTTCCATAGTTTGGCTATTGTGGACCTTGCTGCTCTAAACATTCAAGTGCACGTGCCCGTTTGGATCACTACATTTGTATCTTTAGGGTAAATACCCAGTAGTGCAATTGCTGGGATATTGGGTAGCTCTATTTTCAACTTTTTGAGGAACCTCCATGCTGTTTTCCAGAGTGGTTGCACCAGCTTGCATTCCCGCCAATAGTGTAGGAGGGTTCCTCTTTCTTCGCATCCTCGCCAACATCTGTCATTTCCTGACTTGTTAATTTTAGCCATCCTCACTGGTGTGAGGTGGTATCTCATTGTGGTTTTGATTTGTATTTCCCTGATGCCAAGTGATGTGGAGCACTTTTTCATGTGTCTGTTGGGCCAGTCAGTTTAAAGACAGTTGATATCATTATGTTACCATATTATCAGTGAAATGCTTATAAGCTGCCTCTGTGAAGAGAAGAAAAAAGCCCTAATACATAGCATTTGCTACTTTTTGTAGCAAGAGTATTACCACCACGGCTGATTATAAGCTATACCATGAAATCACTGATGCCAGAATTGGGAAGAAATGTGCATAATAGAGTCTTATGAACTGGTACAAGCTGCTTCTACCACACTCCTAGATGTATCTCTTCATTCATCTAGTATTTCCATTGTTTTATAATTTATTGAAAGCATAGAGGTCTTGTATCTTTTGTAAGCTTTATTCTTGGAGTATTTTGTTTTTGCTGCTGTAAATGGTGTTTTAAAAAAATTGCTAATTTTTCTCTCTGATAATTATCTATTAGTCTTAAATTCTGCTAACTTGTACTTATTATTCTTAATATTATATCTGTATATTCATTTATGCTTTCTTTATAAATTTGCCTTTTGTTGACATTTCACATGAATGGAAACACACCGTATATACTCTCTTGTATCTGGCATCTTTAACTTAGTGAATGTTTTTGAGGTTAATATGTCAGTAGTTTGTTTCTATTTATTGCTGAGTAGTATTCCATTGTATGGATATACCATATATACAATGGAATACTACTTTTCATTTACTAGCTGATGGATATTTAGACTGCTCTGCATAGTTCTCTTGTATTTTTCCACTGCTGATGAAAGTATGTTGAATGTTTTTATTAATATTATCTCTTAAGTCACTAATTGGCATCTTTACTCTCTGCTTTTTGATCAGTCCTGTTCAGCATCAGTTTCATTAATCTCTGTGAAGAATCAACACTAGTCTTTGCTAAGCTTGAATTTGTTTTTCATTAATTTCTCTTTATTATCTTCTTTCTTCTACCTTATTTGAGCTCAGTCTGTTGTTCTTTTCATAACTTGTTAGTTTAGCTCATTAATTTTCTTCTCTCTCTTCTAATACAAGCTATATAAATTCTCTAGAACAGGATTATTATTTAATAGTCTGTTTTTGATAATTCCAAATTCCCCAGGCCTTGGAGACTTAATTTTTTTAATTTTTAATTTTTCTATGATTCTCATGCTTTATGGCTTGCTTCCTTATGAGTCTCTTGATATTTTTTTGTGATTTCATGTTTCCTGATCTGTCTATGTGGGAATCCTGGGGACCTGAATTAGCAGTGCTTTCTTCTAGAAGGGATATCTGGAGCTAGTGGGGATGCAATGAGGTTTTGGCTAAGGTTAATTTTGCTACTTTTCCACTAGTCCAAAGTTGAGGCTCTCTCAATTGCAGGGTTGTTACTGCCAGAAGCACACATAGATCTTCTCTGGAGGAAAATATCCACAAAATTGAGATTTACTATAGATGCCTGAATGGATAATGTGACCAATGTTCTGAAATTTCTAACACTGTATACAGATTAATCTTTGTTTTTTTAATTATTTTCATCTAGAATTTATATCCTTTTTTGCTTTGGGGTTGCCCTTGACACTAGTTGGACACAGATTTTGAGGTTAATTTTCATTCATTATTGTGGATACCTTTAGATGATTTTATTTATTTTTTTAAAGATTTATTTATTTATTTTAGAGAGAGAGAAGAATAGAGTGCACAAACAAGGGGAGAGGCAGAGGGAGAGGGGAAAGCAGATTCCCCACAGAGTGTGGAACCCAAAGCTGGATTTGATCTCATGATGCCGAGATCTTAACCTGAACCAAAATTAAGAGTTGGATGCTCAACCAAGTCACTTAGGAGCCCACCTTTAGATGATTTTAGAATCAGGATTTAAAGTTAGGATTTATAATCTTAGAACTATAGCATTTTATCCTACTATTTGTGTTTTATTTAGGTCCCATACTTCTGTATTTTGTTTACAGAGTATAATAAGCTGAATTTTATAAACATAATAATGAAAATATTCATTATATCTGTTGGCTTACATATAGAACATTTCTGAATTGTGGAATAAATAATACTAAGGCTTGATGATTCACATGGAGAAGTGATCATGAAAAGATTGTAGACTCTTCTAAGTAGAGTCTAATAAATAGTACCTCCTTTTCTGCTTTGCTTTTGAATCAATTGAAAAGTAAAGTGTGGGAGATGTGGGCCAAAGTATCAACTTTATTATTAATGAAAATTACTTTGAGAGATGTGGTTTAATGGGACAGGCGAATGGACTAACTGAACCACAAACCAGGCCAACTTAGACACTGCTTCATGGTAGTGTCAATCCAGTGAAGAGCCTGAGTAAATACCTTAGAGTTCCTAGCTAGATCCCAAGATAAAGAAGGGTGAAGATGAGCCCAGTTTGAGTCCAATATAGGCAGTATATTCTTCCCATCAGATAAGTCATTCCATGAGTGGGTATATTCACTTCCTAAGGTTCCTGTAACAAATTACCATGAACTTGGTGGCATGAAACACAGAAATTTATTCTCTCACAGTTCTGTAGACCAGAAGTCTAAAATCAATGTCTTAGCAGGTTTGGTTCCTTTTGGAGGCTCTGAGAGAAAAATCTGTGTCATGCCTCCTTCCTAACTTCTGGTAGCTGTGGGCAGTCTTTGACATGCTTTGTAGAGGTGAAACTCCAATTTTTGCTTCCACGTGACTTTTATAGCCTGCATCTTTCTGTGTGTATTTGTATTGTGTGTTTATTTCCCCGTTTCTCATAAGGACACTTATTGGATTTCTAGCCCATCCTAACTCAGGATGATCTCATTTTCAGATCCTGACCTCAGTTATGTATGCAACCCCATTTTCCCAAGTAAGGTCACTTTACAGGTTCCAGGCCTTTTGGAGGAACCACTATTCAATCCACTAAAAGGACTAGAGAGGCCAGTAGTTGGAGTAAATAAATAAGCAAGCTTGTTGCTTGCTAGGAAATATTAGGAACTGAGGGCGGTCTTATTTCCTAGCATTCCCCAGCTTTTTGTACTCATAGTCAGCTAAGATGTAGTTCAACCCCTTGTGTCATTGACATTGTCTTCAATTTATGTTTCTTTTTTTTTTAATTTTTATTTTTATTTAAACATATAATGTAACCCCACAACCCTCTCCCAACCCCCCTCCCCCCAACCCCCTCAGTTTGTTTTATGACATTAAGAGTCTCTTTTGGTTTGTCTCCCTCCTGATCCCATCTTGTTTCATTTATTCTTTTCCTACCCCCTTAACCCCCACACCCATTGCATCTCCACTTCCTCATATCAGGGAGATCATATGATAGTTGTCTTTCTCCAATTGACTTATTTCAGTAAGCATGATACCCTCCAGTTCCATCCATGTCATCGTAAATGGCAAGATTTCATTTCTTTTGATGGCTGCATAGTATTCCATTGTATATATATACCACTACTTCTTTATCCATTCCTCTGTTGATGGACATCTAGGTTCTGTCCATAACTTGGCTATTGTGGACATTGCTGCTATAAACATTTTGGTGCACGTACCCCTTCGGATCACTACGTTTGTATCTTTAGGGTAAATACCCAGTAGTGCAATTGCTGGGTCATAAGGTAGCTCTATTTTCCATTTTTTGAGGAACCTCCATGCTGTTTTCCAGAGTGGTTGCACCAGCTTGCATTCCCACCAACAGTGTAGGAGGGTACCCCTTTCTCCACATCCTCGCCAGCATCTGTCATTTCCTGACTTGTTCATTTTAGCCATTCTGACTGGTGTGAGGTGGTATCTCATTGTAGTTTTGATTTGTATTTCCCTGATGCCCAGTGATGTGGAGCACTTTTTCATGTGTCTGTTGGCCATCTGGATGTCTTCTTTGCAGAAATATCTGTTCATGTCCTCTGCCCATTTCTTGATTGGATTATTTGTTCTTTGGGTGTTGACTTTGCTAAGCTCTTTATAGATTTTGGATACTAGCCCTTTATCTGATATGTCGTTTGCAAATATCTTCTCCCATTCTGTCAGTTGTCTTTTGGTTTTGTTGACTGTTTCCTTAGCTGTGCAAAAGCTCTTGATCTTGATGAAGTCCCAATAGTTCATTTTTTCCCTTGCTTCCCTTGCCTTTGGCGTTGTTCCTAGGAAGAAGTTGCTGCAGCTGAGGTCAAAGAGGTTGCTGCCTGTGTTCTCCTCAAGGATTTTCATGGATTCCTTTCTCACATTGAGGTCCTTCATCAATTTTGAGTCTATTTTCATTGCGGTGTAAGGAAATGGTCCAATTTCATTTTTCTGCATGTGGCTGTCCAATTTTCCCAACACCATTTGTTGAAGAGGCTGTCTTTTTTCCACTGGACATTCTTTCCTGCTTTGTCGAAGATTAGTTAACCATAGAGTTGAAGGTCTATTTCTGGGCTCTCTATTCTGTTCCATTGATCTATGTGTCTGTTTTTGTGCCAGTACTATACTGTCTTGATGATGACAGCTTTGTAATAGAGCTTGAAGTCTGGAATTGTAATGCCACCAACTTTGGCTTTCTTTTTCAATATTCCTTTGGCTATTTGAGGTCTTTTCTGGTTCCATATAAATTTTAGGATTATTTGTTCCATTTCTTTGAAAAAATTGGATGGGATTTTGATAGGCATTGCATTAAATGTGTAGATAGCTTTAGGTAGCATAGACATTTTCACAATATTTGTTCTTTCAACCCATGAGAATGGAACATTTTTCCATTTCTTTGTGTCTTCCTCAATTTCTTTCATGAGTACTTTATAGTTTTCTGTGTATAGATTCTTTGCCTCTTTGGTTAGGTTTATTCCTAGGTATCTTATGGTTTTGGATGTAATTGTAAATGGGGTTGACTCCTTAATTTCTCTTTCTTCTGTCTTGTTGTTGGTGTAAAGAAATGCAACTGATTTCTGTGCATTGATTTTACATCCTGACACTTTACTGAATTCCTATACAAGCTCTAGCAGGTTTGGAGTGGAGTCTTTTGGGTTTTCCACATATAGTATCATATCATCTGCAAAGAGTGATAGTTTGACTTCTTCTTTGCCGATTTGGATGCCTTTAATTTCTTTTTGTTGTCTGATTGCTGAGGCTAGGACTTCTAGTACTGTGTTGAATAGTAGTGGTGATAACAGACATCCCTGCTGTGTTCCTGACCTTAACGGAAAAGCTCTCAGTTTTTCTCCATTGAGAATGATACTTGCAGTGGGTTTTTCATAGATGGCGTTGATAATATTGAGGTATGTGCCCTCTATCCCTACACTTTGAAGAGTTTTGATTGGGAAGGGATGCTGTACTTTGTCAAATGCTTTTTCAGCATCTATTGAGAGGATCATATGGTTCTTGTTCTTTCTTTTATTAATGTATTGTATCACATTGATTGATTTACGGATGTTGAACCAACCTTGTTGTCCTGGAATAAATCCCACTTGGTCATGGTGAATAATCCTTTTAATGTACTGTTGGATCCTATTGGCTAGTATTTTGGTGAGAATTTTCGCATCTGTGTTCATCAAGGATATTGGTCTGTAATTCTCTTTTTTGATGGGATCCTTGTCTGGTTTGGGGATCAAGATGATGCTGGCCTCATAAAATGAGTTTGGAAGTTTTCTTCCATTTCTATTTTTTGGAACAGTTTCAGGAGAATAGGAATTAATTCTTTTTTAAATATTTGGTAGAATTCCCCTGGGAAGCCATCTGGCCCTGGGCTTTTGTTTGTTTGGAGATTTTTGATGACTGTTTCAATCTCCTTACTGGTTATGGGCTTATTCAGGTTTTCTATTTCTTCCTGGTTCAGTTTTGACAGTTTATATGTCTCTAGGAAAGCATCCATTTCTTCCAGATTGTCAAATTTGTTAGTATAGAGTTGCTCATAATATGTTCTTATGATTGTGTGTATTTCTTTGGTGTTGGTTGTGATCTCTCCTCTTTCATTCATGATTTTATTTATTTGGGTCCTTTCTCTTTTTTTTTTTTTTTAAGATTTTATTTATTTATTTGTCAGAGAGAGAGAGAAAGTGAACGAGCACAGGCAGACAGAGTGGCAGGCAGAGGCAGAGGGAGAAGCAGGCTCCCTGCCGAGCAAGGAGCCCGATGTGGGACTCGATCCCAGGACACTGGGATTATGACCTGAGCCAAAGGCAGCTGCTTAACCAACTGAGCTACCCCGGCGTCCCTCTCTTTTCTTTTTGATAAGTCTGGCGAGGGGTTTATCAATGTTATTAATTCTTTCAAAGAACGAGCTCCTAGTTTCGTTGATTTGTTCTATTGTTTTTTTGGTTTCTATTTCATTGATTTCTGCTTTGATCTTTATTATTTCTCTTCTCCTGCTGGGTTTAGGCTTTCTTTGTTGTTTTTTCTCAAGCTTCTTTAGGTGTAGGGTTAGGTTGTGTATTTGAGACCTTTCTTATTTCTTGAGAAAGGCTAGTATCGCTATATATTTTCCTCTCAGGACTGCCTTTGCTGTGTCCCACAGATTTTGGACTGTTGTGTTTACATAATCATTTGTTTCCATGATTTTTTTCAATTCTTCTTTAATTTCCTGGTTGACCCATTCATTCTCTAGAAGGATGCTGTTGAGTCTCCATGTATTTGGGCTCTTTCCGAATTTCCTCTTGTGATTGAGTTCTAGCTTCAGAGCATTGTGGTCTAAAAATATGCAGGGAATGATCCCAATCTTTTGATACCTGTTGAGACCTGATTTATGACCCAGGATGTGATCTATTCTGGAGAATGTTCCATGGGCACTAGAGAAAAATGTGTATTCTGTTGGCTTTGGGATGGAATGTTCTGAATATATCTGTGATGTCCATCTGCTCCAGTGTGTCATTTAAGACCTTTATTTCCTTGTTGATCTTTTGCTTGGATGATCTGTCCATTTCAGTGAGAGGCGTGTTAAAGTCCCCTACTATTATTGTATTATTGTCCATGTGTTTCTTTGATTTTGTTATTAATTGGTTTATATAGTTGGCTGCCCCCATGTTAGAGGCATAGATATTTAAAATTGTTAGATCTTCTTGTTGGACAGACCCTTTGAGTATGATATAGTGTCCGTCCTCATCTCTTATTATAATCTTTGACTTAAAATCTAATTGATCTGATATAAGGATTGCCACCCCAGCTTTCTTTTGATGTCCATTAGCATGGTAAATTATTTTCCACCCCCTCACTTTAAATCTGGAGGTGTCTTCGGGTCTAAAATGAGTTTCTTGTAGGCAGCATATGGATGGATTTTGTTTTTTTATCCATTTTGAAACCCTGTGTCTTCTAATTGGGGCATTTAGCCCATTTACATTCAGGGTAACTATTGAGAGATATGAATTTAGTGCCATTGTATTGCCTGTAAGGTGATTGTTACTGTATATTGTCTCTGTTCCTTTCTGATAATACTTTTAGGGTCTCTCTTTGCTTAGAGGACCCTTTTCAATATTTCCTGTAGAGCTGGTTTGGTGTTTACAAATTCTTTCAGTTTTTGTTTGTCCTGGAAGCTTTTTATCTCTCCTATTTTCAATGATAACCTATCTGGATAAAGTATTCTTGGCTGCATGTTTTTCTTGTTTAGTGCTCTGAATATACCATGCCAGTTCTTTCTGGCCTGCCAGGTCTCTGTGGATAAGTCTGCTGCCAATCTAATATTTTTACCATTGTATGTTACAGACTTCTTGTCCCGTGCTGCTTTCAGGATTTTCTCTTTGTCGCTAAAACTTGTAAATTTTACTATTAGATGACGGGGTGTGGACCTATTCCTATTGATTTTGAGGGGGCTTCTCTGCACCTCCTGGATTTTGATGCTTGTTCCCTTTGCTATATTAGGGAAATTCTCTACAATAATTCTCTCCAATATACCTTCTGCTCCTCTCCCTCTTCTTCTTCTGGAATCCCAGTTATTCTAATGTTGTTTTGTCTTATGATATCACTTATCTCTCGAATTCTCCCCTTGTGATCCAGTAGTTGTTTGTCTCTCTTTTGCTCAGCTTCTTTATTCTCTGTCATTTGGTCTTCTATATCACCAATTCTTTCTTCTGCCTCATTTGTCCTACCAGTAAGAGCCTCCATTTTTGATTGTACCTCATTAATAGCTTTTTTTATTTCAACTTGATTAGATTTTAGTTCTTTTATTTCTCCAGAAAGGGGTTTTATTTCTCCAGACAGGGTTTCTCTAATATCTTCCATGCCTTTTTTGAGTCCGGCTAAACCTTGAGAATCGTCATCCTGAATTCTAGATCTGACATATTACCAATGTCTGTATTGATTAGGTCCCTAGCCTTCGGTACTGCCTCCTGTTCTTTTTTTTGTGGTGAGTTTTTCCGCCTTGTCATTTTGTCCAGGTAAGAATATATGAAGGAGCAAATGTAATACTAAAAGGGTGGCAAATACCCCAGTAAGATGTGCTTAAACCAAATCAGAAGAGACCCCAAATCATGCGGTGGGGGGAAGGGGATAAAAAGAAGTTCAGAAAAGAGAAAAAAATTAAAAAAAGAGAACACAAATAAAGAAAAAAATATAAAAAAAGAAAAAATGTATATATATATTTGACTGGTTACTAGAACAGGGTCACCCACTTAATTTTGGGAGTATTTTGGTCTCTGAGAAGAAACTACCTCCCAAAATTTTAAAGAAAGAAAAACATATATAAGGGTAAACACAATGAAGAGATGAAATATGACTATGAAGAGTAAAAAAAATTTTTTTTTCTAACAAAGGAGTTGATAAGGTACGTTGGTAGGGAGAATAAAAAGAAAAGAAAATGGAGAGAACTTGCTTGGGCTGGAGACTAGATGAAGCCCAGTGCTAGATTTGGGGTGTATTTAGATCTATTAGAAGTTGTACCCCAAATTTTTTAGAAGAAAAAAACCCCTATGTGTATACAAAGAATAAAGTTAGATACAGTGAAGGATAAAATATGACTATAATAATAAAGGTTCAAAAAAGATTTTTTTAAGAAAGTTATTAAGATAAACTAGTTAAAAATATTAAAAGAGGAAAGGGTAAAAGGTAAAAAAAAATTAGCAGAAGAGAAAGAAAAAATTTAAAAAATTTTAAAAATTTAATTAACTTTGCAAGACTAAAGATTCATGGGGAGAAAGCCATGAATTCCATGCTTTGCTTTCTCCTCCTCTGGAATTCCACTGTTCTCCTTGGCAAGTGAACTTGGTCCTGGCTGGATTTCTTGTTGATCTTCGGGGGAGGGGCCTGTTATAGTAATTTTCAAGTGTCTCGGCCCCAGGCGGAATTGCATCGCCCTTACCAGGGGCTGGGCTAAGTAATCCTCTCAGGTTCGCTTTCAGGAGCTTTTGTTCCCTGAACGCTTTCTGTAGAGTTCCGGAGGACAGGAATGAAAATGGCGGCCTCCCAATCTCTGGCTCGGAGGAGCCGAGAGCTAGGGGTCCCAGTCTTCAGTGTGCCTTCAGAGAAAAGTGCTTAATCACTCCCGTCTCCCCAGCCTCCAGCCGCGCTTGGAGAAAATCGTGCACAGTCACTCCTGTCTCACTGACCTCCGGCTGCGCTCCGAGGTTACCTAGCCTGTGACCAAGCATCTCTGTCTCTGGCACAGAGCCCCACCTGGAGTCTCCGAATCCTACAGATCCCTGGGCTCTCCCAGGTCGGAGTCTCCCCGGATCTTGTGGGGACCCCACGCACGGAGCACCGGCCCGTGTCACAGATTATGCTTCTAGGTAACCCCGAGTTGAGAGCTCACTCTTCGGCTCTGTCTCCGCAGCCGGCTTCCCCGCTCTAATACCTGTGAGCTCTGCGACACTCAGACACCATCGATCCTTCTGTGACCCCGCGGGACTTGAGTCCACGCTGTCCCCGCGAGGTCTTCACCCCAGTGTAGCCTCTGGAGTATGTCCCTCCGTGGAGCAGACTTTTTTTTTTTTCAATTCTTAAATGCTTTATTGAAACCTAATTAAACATTCCAGGGCCTGAAAATATGTTTTTGATTCTTACAAAATTTCCTTTTTCCTTTAGCCAGGAAGTTTTAGTGCTTTAATCTTATAAAAATATCCCAAAGTCTTCAGCCCAGGCATCTCTTCTGTGTTGGCTAGTCGACAACAGCAATTCTTTACCTCTCTGGGAAGCTATACTCTCGCTGAGGAAGAAGAGTTAATGCATATGTCATTGTAGGCACGCAGTCTGCTCAAGAGCACATGAAGAAAGGGGGAAGTTTTGGGGAGATATGAAAGGAAAGAATGCAAGGAGGGGGTTGCTCTGAGGTAGTTAATTAACTCCATTTAGTCATTCATAAAATCTTGTGGAGCAGACTTTAAAAGTCCTGATTTTGTGCTCCGTTGCTCCGCCACTTGCCGGGAGCCGGCCCCTCCCCCCATGGTCTATCTTCCCATCGCGTTGGATTCACTTCTCTGCTGGTCCTACCTTTCAGAAAGTAGTCGATTTTCTGTTTCTAGAATTGTTGTTCTTCTTCTCTTCGATCTCCTTTTGGATTAGTAGGTGTTGGGAATGGTTTGATAAGCTATCTAGCTGATCTCCTGCTGCCTGATGTCGTCTCAGCCTGCTACTTCTCTGCCATCTTGACTCCTCCCCCCTCAATTTATGTTTTTTTGGTAGAATCTTAAACCTACTTGTCTGTTTTTTGAGCATTAATGGTTAAAACTAGGTAATATAATCTATATATCCATTTAACTGCACACAAATAAGAGGCAGTTTGTTACAAACATTGAAAGCAAACAAAACCAGCAAAAGTGTCCTGTCAACCCTCATGGGTTTTAGGACTCCCCAATTCCATAAAGATACATTGTGATATGTATTTCATATGACCAAATTAGGGTGCCTTTGTCATGCTGGATAAGAAATCCAAGGGAAGTTTAATTTCTTTCTTACTAAGAATTAAAACAAATAAAGTTTTCCTGTCACAATTCAATGGATGTGCTCTCCCTGAAATGCATGTGCCTCACTTTGGAATGCATAGATCTAGATCATCAATCCTCTAATAGAACTTTTTATAGTGATGTAGGTAGTTTATATCTGTGTTGTCCAGATGCAGAACATTTGAAATATGTATACTGTTACTCAAGAGTTGAACTTTAAATTTCACTTAATTAATTTAAATGTAAATTTAGGTAGTCGCATATGGTTGGTGGACCATACTGGACAGCAAAAGCTGTATATTCATTAATGTCTAAGCTAAAAATATTAGGAGTAGAAAAATAAGAGAATGGTAAACGTTATAATAACTATAACCTGTCTATGGTTTAATTTAAATGTCCTTATTTTATTTATTTATTTATTTATTTTAAAGATTTTATTTATTTGTCAGAGAGAGAGGGAGAGAGAGAAAAGGAGTACAGGCAGACAGAGTGGCAGGCAGAGGCAGAGGGAGAAGCAGGCTCCCCACTGAGCAAGGAGCCCGCCGTGGGACTTGATCCCAGGACGCTGGGATCATGACCCGAGCCGAAGGCAGCCGCTTAACGAACTGAGCCACCCAGGCGTCCCAAATGTCCTTATTTTAATGACATTAACAAAGCAAAAGAAAAAGTTTATCCTGAATTTGCAGCTTATCTGTACCTATTAAAGATTTTGTACTTGTTTTAAGTTGGAATTTTTTTTTTTTGTAACTGGAAATTAGATGAAATTTTAGTCTCTTTTTTCTAATTATATTCTTTAGGACTAAATATATATCAAAATTATTCCTCCATAGGCAAAATACTGGTAAATATGAAGTAGAAATTTGTTAATTTGGGACATGCTTATTCAAGAAATTAAGTGTAAATGTTTGTCAATCATTTCACATTTTTCTTTCCTGAAAATATAAATTATATTATTATGCATGGAAAGATTTTACTTAACACTATATAACAAAAAAGTAGCTTTTTTTTCATTTGTAGGTATGATACTACTGAAAGGTACAATTTTTTTTTAAAGATTTTATTTATTTATTTGACAGACAGAGATCACAAGTAGGCAGAGAGGCAGGCAGAGAGAGAAAGGCTCCCTGCTGAGCAGAGAGCCGATATGGGGCTCAATCCCAGGACCCTGAGATAATGACGTGAGCCGAAGGCAGAGGCTTTATTAACCCACTGAGGCACCCAGGCGCCCCTGAAAGGTATAATATTTTATAATGCAGAAAATATAACTTTGTAATAAAGTTATTTTTCAGCCATGTAAACAGATTTTATCAGCATTTCCCAATTATATCATAGGCATTTTATTATATAAAAATTTTAAGAGCTGATTAGTCCATCAATTTTATTTTTGGCTTTGATTGAAATGGGACCAGAGAGTGCATTTCTTCTCTTTAGTGCCAGGCATGTAATACAGTATTAGATTTAAATTTACTTAAAAAGATAATGTGAAAATACATCCAGTACAGCTTACACTTTTTGAACTTTATATTGTTTAAATTTTGGAGTATTATATTCTTCATTAATGCCAGAAGAGGGCATACTTTAAAGCTGCTGTTTTTAAACAGTATACACTCCTTCCAACTGGTGGTGTTAAGTTTATGTCCCTTAAAAAATTACCAAGCTCCTAGGGATGCCTGGGTGGCTCAGTGGGTTAAGCCTCTGCCTTTGGCTCAGGTCATGATCCCAGGGTCCTGGGATCAAGCCCCGCATCCAGCTCTCTGCTCAGCAGGGAGCCTGTTTCTCCCCCCCTCCCCCTCCCCCTGCCTCTCTGCCTACTTGTGATCTCTCTCTCTCTGTCAAATAAATAAAATAAAAAAATACCAAGTTTTTTAATTCCAGATTGTCCCTTAATGTACATGGGAGAAGATGGGGAGGTGCATATGAATAATTTAGAGCGCATAATACTAAAAACATCTACTAATACACCTTTAATCCAGAAATATAACTTTGTTTTCCTCAGGTTTTCTCATTGCTTTCTGAAAATGCATTCAGAATTAATGAATTCAGGAAACCCTTTTGAAGTTTTATCTTTAAATCCCCCAAACCCTGATGTATGTTACGTAATTTTACTTTTGACCTTGTTTAATTGAAATTATTATAAATCATGAAGTATGACCATTAAGGAAGAGGGAAACAGAATAAATAAAAAACAATGCCATCGCTATAAAGTGATATATATTCCTTTGTATTTTGACAGCTTGAAGGTCCATGTGTTTTGCAAATTCAAAAAATTCGCAATGTTGCTGCACCAAAGGACAATGAAGAATCTCAGGCTGCACCAAGAATGCTGCGTTTGCAGATGACTGATGGGCATATAAGTTGCACAGCTGTGGAATTTAGTTATATGTCAAAAATAAGGTGATTGACACTTTAATTTCTATATTTTTGCAGTGTGAAGGTGCTATTCAAAATAGATTTTGTTTTACGAATTTTAGAAAGAATGAACTATTATAAGTGCCTGTTATGATTTTTCAAAAGAAAGTAAAGAATTTATATTTCTGCTTCATCTGTTTAGGAAAATAGGAATGGAGTTACTCTTTCCTTAAATGTTAATTACGTTTAAAAAAATTCAAGGTGGTTTTGTATGAAAAGTAATCATTTCTGGTTTTTTTAGTAAATTTTAGGTCAGAAATTTCCAGGAACAATTTCTCTGAATATGTTACCATTTCTTCTTCAGCAGCTGTGTCCATCACACTAGAAAAGTTTTATAGACTAATGAATTTTCTTAGGAAATGATTGAAACTAGAGACATGTGCCACACTACTTTCTGAGAGGACAAGGAACTCCATAAGGAACAATTTTCCAAATTCTTCTTTGTCTATTTTTATGAGAACTTTTTATTTTTATTTGCATAAATTTGATGTGTAACATTGTGTAAGTTTAAATTGTATAGCATTTTACTTTGATACTCTTATATATTATCCCTAATGTAACCATATTTATCGAATTTTGTAATTATACATATGTATATGTATATGTAATTATATGTAATTAATAATATTGTTGTCTGTGTTTATTAGATTATGTATTAGATCTCTGTAGCTTATCTACTACTCATTACAAATTGATACCCTTAAACTGCTTTAATCTTATCCCTCTCTACCATTTCCTGATAGCCACCATTTTATTCTTTTTACAGATTTAACTTATTTGGATTCCACATATAAATGATATCATATAGTCTTTCTCTGTCTGAATTATCTTGCTTAGCATAATAGTTTAAGGTCCATTCATGTTGTTGCAAATGGAAAGATATTCTCCTTTCTCATGCTGAATAATATTCCATTGTATATATATATACCACATCTTTTTTATCCATTCATTTGAGTTGTTTCCAAATCTTGGCTATTGTGAATAGTGTTGCAGTAAACATGAGAGTATGTATTTCTGGTCAAAATCCTGCTTTCATTTCCTTTGTGTATATACCCAGAAATGGAATTGCAGGATTATATGGTAGATCTATTTGAAGTTTTTGAAGAATCTTCATATTGTTTTCCATAGTGGTTGAGCCAATTTACATTTCTACCAACAATATATGAGTTCCCCTTTCACCACATCCTCACCAGCATCTCTTGTCTTGTGTTCTTGATGAAAACCAATCTAAGAGAAGTAAGGTGATAACTCATGTGGTTTTGATTTGCATTTCCCTGATGAGTAATAATGTTGAGCAGCTTTCACCTGCCTTTTGGTCATTTTGCTGTCCTCTTTGGAAAAATGTCTGCTTAGTTCTCATTTTTGAATCAGATTTTTTTTTTATTATGTTGACAGAGTTCTTCATATATTTTGGATATTAACCCCTTATCCAGTATATGGTTTGCAAAAATTATCTCCCATTCTGTACATTGTCTTTTCATTTTGTTTCTTTTGCTGTACAGAAGCTTTTGAGTTTGATGTAGTTCCACTTATTGATTTTTGCTTTTGTTGTTTTACTTTTGGTGTCATGTCTAAAAAAATCATTGCCAAGACCAATACTGATAAGTTTCTTCTCTGTGTCTTATTCTAGGAGCCTTAGGTAGCAAGTTTTATATTTAAGTCCTTGATCCATTTCAAGTTAATCTTTGTATTGTGAGACAGGGGTCCAATTTCACTGTCCTGTGTGTGTTTCTATGAGAAACTTTTTAGAGTTGGCATTCCTGTTGGGATGGAGAAAAGCAATGAGAAGGAAGGGAGAAATGTTTCTTTTATCATCAATGTCCCCACTATTCAGTTTGAGCAATTTTCCAAGGTGGGAATTTTCATTGGACATTTGTAGTGTTGTTCTATATGCTCATGTTTGCTGCTTTTTCACTTAATGTAAACTCCTAGACCATATTTCCCTCCTCAGTGAGCATTTAACAGGTGTTTAACATCTGCTGTGTTCCAGCCCCTTTATCTGGTGCTAGGGCACAAAAGTAAAAAAAAAAAAAAAAAAAAAAAAAGGTTAGATTTTTGCCCCCAAATAGCTCCTCTGCTAATGAGGTAGGCACATACGCGTATAAATTATAATAAATATGTCAACTAAAAGGATTCGGAGTCGGGACTCCTGGGTGGCTCAGTCAGTTAAGTGTTTACATTCAGCTCAGGTCATGATCTCAGGGTCCTGGGATAGAGTACCGCATCAGGCTCCTTGCTGAGCAAGGAGCCTCCTTCACCCTCTGCCTACCATTCTCTTGCCCTTACTCTCTCTCTGACAAATAAATAAAATCTTAAAAAAAAAAATTGAAAATAAAAAAAGGATTAGGAGTCTAGAAAATTTACTCTACTGGGGGGAGCCAGGAATAAGACTTAAAATATGAGTATTTCCAGACTAGTGAGGGGGAAATAGTGTGTGCAGAGACATATTGACCTGAAAACAAATGAGTGAAAAGTTCCATTTGGAAGAGCTTTGGCGATTTGGGGTGGTGGTATATGGGAAGAAATGTGATAGGTTAAGGCCTCCAAGCCATGCTCAATAATTTCCCTTCTTTTTATTCTTTCTTCAATCTGTATCTGCCTCTGGTAAAGGAAGTTCCTTCCTTAGAAGAGATATATTTGTCTAAAATACTGACTTTTTAAAAAAGATTTTATTTATTGAAAGAGAGAGAGCACAAGCAGGTGGAAGGCAGCTATGCTCACCACTATACCACCAACGCAGACGCACAAGCAGGTGGAGCAGCAAGCAGAGGAAGAGGGAGAAACAGACTCCCTGGCAAGCAAGGAGCTCAACTTGGGCTTTGATCCCAGGACCCTGGGATCATGACCTGGGCTGAAGGCAGTCGCTTAACCAACTGAGCCACCCAGGTGCCCCTGAAATGCTGGTTTTTATATACAAAGTGGGTTTTATTGATTTTGCATTATGGTTTTTTGTTTTTTGTGTTTTGTTTTGTTTTATTTTGTTTTTTAAAGAATTTATTTATTTATTTATCACAAGTAGGCAGAGAGGTAGGCAGAGAGAGAGAGGAGGAAGCAGGCTCCCCGCCGAGCAGAGAGCCCGATGTGGGACTCCATCCCAGGACCCTGAGATCATGACCTGAGCCAAAGGCAGAGGCTCAACCCACTGAGCCACCCAGACGCCCCTTGTTTTTTGTTTTTTAAGTAGGCTCCACGTTCAGCATGGAGCCCAGTGCAGGGCTTGAACTCACAATGCTGAGATCAAGACATGAACTGAGATCAGGAGTTGGACATTTAACTGACTAAGCCACCCAGGTGCCCCTGTTGTCTTTGTGAAGAGTGGAAGGGTTCCTACTTTTGAGGTGAAAGACAGCCTCTCCTCCTTTGACAAATTCAGTCAAACCCCCTACAAAGGAATTCACAAATGATTCAGAAAGACTTGACGTGGAAGACTTGACTTGTCTGATTTTACTGCTCTGTATTTCTCTGAGCTAAGTGAAGGCACAAGATCGTCCAGAGAGGAGGTTCCCTTATGTTGTTAACTGTTTTTTTTTTTGTTAAGTTTATTGCAATTTGACAATTGAAAAAAAAAAATACTACCACTTGCTCATTGACTCATCGTCCAAGCAGCATGTCTACTTTTGTTGCTGTGAAAGCAACAGCCTGCAGAAATGTTTTTACATGTGAACATCTGAGAGACTTTTATGAAAGTAATTGGTTAGTGGTTAGCTTAGAAGCAAAGTAGAATAATTCAGTAGAGAGGATACACCAGGATCTGATATGGACTGTGTTGTCGTCAGTGGACTTTACATTTCTTTGGGGTGCTTTCTTCAGTTCTTCTGTTCTACTTCCTGATTGGCTTCAACTTTTAAACACCCGGTTCTCACTGTTTGTCTTGTTATAAAAATTGCATTGAAGAGAGAGTAGAGGCATTTTGGGGTGCCAATAAAAATAGTAATTAAATCAAAATATGCTCTCTGAATAAGGGTTAGTTAGGGCCTTGACTGTGATGTATATTAAAAATTAAAATTTGGGGGCACTTGGGTGGCTCAATGGGTAAAAGCCTTTGCCTTCAGCTCAGGTCATGATCCCAGAGTCCTGGGATTGAGCCCCAAGTCGGGCCCTCTGCTTAGCAGGGAGCCTGCTTCCTCCTCTCTCTGCCTGTCTTTCTGCCTACTTGTGATCTCTGTCAAGTAAATAAATAAAATCTTTTTTAAAAATTATATTAAAATTTAACATCTATTTATACTTTTGTGGGACTAGAACTATCATTTAATCTGTGAGTGGGACTTTTTATCAGTTATCCTAATGAAATTTTAAGTACATCTTCAAATAACTTGACAACTTTTTCCTCTTAACCTATTAAGGAGAGTTTGAGAAAGGTACAGTCAACTTCATACAAAAATTAGTTTATCATTTGTTTTCAGATTAGCTTTTAGTTTTCAAGTTATATTATCACAACTTAAATGTCCCTGTAATTTGAATCCAGTCTTTTAAGTTCTTATGTAGTTTCTTTTATTGCTAATTTATGTTTCTAGATTTTCATTGCATTTTTCAACTTCATCAATTTGTAAGAAATTATTGGCTAAAAATAGTTGTGAAGTATAAGTCTTATGTAAATGATGGAATTCAGTAATTAATTTCTTTAAAGTAAAGAGTGTAGCATCCTGTAGTTGAAACTCTTTTTGATACAGAGTTATAAAATTGAACAATAAATTGACAATTGAATTGGATCTGCTGATTGCCTAAAATTGAGAAAAACATCTTCACTTAGTGTAACTGTATTGAACTGTTGCTGATACTGAAGTCTGATTAATATTGTCCTTAGTTATTTACCACCACAGAGCTCTCTACTTAAGGGTTAGGTTAGGCATGGCTGTTCATGACCATTTGTTCTATGAATTACATGTGATGACAAAGCTTGAGATCCTCAGAATAGTTTTTACCAGATAATGTCTTACTTTCTATGAGATCTTTAAGGCTTTAAAAACAGGTGTATTCTATTTCTTCTTGTTAATAACTGTTTTAAAACCATCGTTTTTTCAAAATAGACCAATGATATTGATGCTTTCCATTGATTTTGCTGTTGCATATATCAGCATATGGTGAATATCCCAAGCTTTAAAAATGTGGACAACATGAAACCACTTCAGACTTATTTTCTAATTTGTCCTAAGTGATCGAGAATGGTCTTTACTACTATTGAGAGTACTTTATCGCTTGCCGCATGTGCAAAGAGATGGGGTGGGACGCAGTATCTGTGCTTTTACTTTAAGATAAATCTCAGTAATGAAATGGTTCCTTCCATTATTTCTTCTAACAAACAGTTGGTAGATGGATAAACATTTTCTCTCTATTTTTTGTAAAACGGATCATGGTATACTGTTTGCCTTAAGTCTAATAATATTTAGCTTACTACAGACAAGTTCTTTTAAGATTAAATTAAATTAAACTAAATTAAGCTTTAAAGTAAATAACTCATTTTATCTTTAACTAGATGGTTAACAAAAAAAGAGCATTGTTTATGTGGATTATGGTGGCTCATAAAGATGTAAAATTTCTAGGATTATTACTGGTCAGATATCTTTTTGTGTACTGAAACTTAATTTTGCACATAGTATATCTTTGCAATGCATTGTCAAAGCTCAGGGAAAAATGACAGATCTTTTCTTTGTGCAGCATGCTGTGTACAGCATGAGAAGGTACTTTCATAATTCTTATTTACAAATTTCTGAGGTGTGATTTTTATTTTCCACACTGTGGGATTTTTTGTTTTGTTTTGTTTTTAATGGGGAAACTGAAGTTCATTTGTCAGTAAGGTAAAAAGTGACAGCCTTTGACCTGGTCTTCTGACCTCTTACCTATAGGTAGTCTATTGGTACTGTATAGCCAGTGTCTTCTGAAAAAAAAGTGTTTGTATGAGTGTGTTTTGAAGAACTTGACCAGACTCAGGACTAAATTTGAGTTTGGGGAAGGAGCTTCAGTGTGTTTTAACTCTTTTTTTCTCCTTTCTTTAGCCTGAACACACCACCTGGAACTAAAGTGAAGCTCTCAGGCATTGTGGATATAAAAAATGGATTCCTGCTCTTGAATGACTCTAACACTACAGTGCTTGGTGGTGAAGTAGAACACCTTATTGAGAAATGGGAGTTACAGAGAGTAAGTATAAACTAAGAAAAATGGCTTGAACTTTTAAAAAATTTCACTTTTTTTATTGCATTCTGTGTTTTAAGGAGATCGTCCCATAATGAACAGTAAAACTAGTCTCTTGTGTCAGAGTTGAATCAAATGGAAGACAGTGATCTTTACAGAAAACTATCTACCTTTATTTAAGTATATTCTTTGTCTTGTGCAGATGTCATTTTTCAGTATTTGCTACATATTATTACATATTTTAAAAAAGTAATTCTTTACTGACAAGTTTTCAAAATTCCCAAGATACCATTTATAAACTATGTATAATGTATCTTTGTATAACTCTGCAAAAAACCAGTGTTTGTGAATATACATGTATGTAATGTGTATTCGTCTTATGTACAACCACACATATACAACTGGAAACAAGTTGTATGTATAGATTTTCCTAGGCTTGTTAATTGGTGTTTTCCCCATTTATATTAGCGATATCTTCATTCTCCTAGTCTTCTAGGTTATCTAGTGATTTTGTCTCTAGTTTGCTTCCAGCAATCAATTCTGTAGATCCACTGCAGTCAGACCTTAAATTGGTCCTTTGCTCTCCAGGTCCATTGCTGTTGCTATAGTTTGTCTTTTTTTTTTTTTTTAGCCTATTTAAAAAATTTTTAAAAATATTCACAACTTGATTACTTTAAGGCTTTTGCATCTCTCACCTGAACTATTGCAGTAGCCTTTTCTCTGGTCTCTCCATATATCCTTTTTCCATCTTCTAATTTATATTATTTATTTCTTCAAGATTATCTTCCTTCGGCATCACTCAGAACACAATATAACCTGCTTTTATTTCAAATGCCTTAATTTGGCATTCAAGGCTATTTACAATCTAGCCCTGGTTCCAGTTTTCCTTTTTAACTTTCTAAATTATTTTACATGGATTTTGTTCTAGCCAAATGGAACTACTTACTCTTTCTTTGATTCTCTATGCTTTCCTCAGTTATACTTTTGGAGGGGGAAACTTTTCCCACATTTATATTATTTATCTTTTTTTTTTTTTTAATTTTATTTATTTGTTTGACAGAGAGAGAGAGAGCACAAGCAGGCAGAGTAGGAGGCAGAGGGAGAAGGAGAAGCAGGCTCCCTGCTGAGTAAGGAGCCTGACATGGGGCTCCATCCCAGGACCCTGGGATCATGACCTGAGCCAAAGGCAGCTGCTTAACCAGCTGAGCCACTCAGGCACCCTGTCTTGTTTTCTTTCTTCTGATCCCTGCGTGGCCAAATTGTCCCCACGCTTTTATACCCTGGTCAAATGCTTGCTTCTTTACCAAGTGAAGTAGTTTCTTCTTATGGAATTATTGGACCATTTTATATGTATCACGAAGCATATTAATTTTTACCTAACATTAAAATTATGTTTACTTAACTTCTTTAATAGATTGCAAGCTTTTTGAGGTCAGAATTGTGACTTTGTTCAATTCTTTGAATATTTGTTGAACAGTCTGTAGTATTGTGCTGGACTCTTGCATCAGTATACCATATAATCCTCCTGACAGTCTTATGAGGGAGTATTATGTCCATATAGATTAGAAAATGGACTTAAAGAACTGTTAAATAATGTATTTTATGATTAGAGAGCTAGTAGGTGATAGATCTCAGACTCCCGGTATCTCTGAAGCAGAACCCTGATCCTTACATACAAAAAACATTCTAATAAATGATTGTGGAATGAGTAAGTTACAAAGCCCATAAAACTAACTACTCTTTGATAAAATTGATGTTCTTTATGCTACCCTCAAATCTTGCCTGTTTCCTAGAATGAGCCAAGGGGCCTAGCAATAGAAGCTTTTGCTATTTTATGATACGTTATTCTTTTCTATTTTCATAGTTTGAAAGTGCCTCTTTTCGGGAGGTAAATATAAAGAAATTTAGGGATATTTTTTATTCCTTAGGATTCATTACTTATGATAGCAATGTGCTACCTTATGGCCTGCAGTACTATGCGGTATAGGATAATGTTCCATAACTGCATAGTTTAGTTTAAAATGTTCAAAAGCAAGTAATTCAGAAATAGCTTGATACTTTTACATAAATAGCCATGTTTATGAACTTTGAATTTCCTAGAGAAATCCCACCCCTTTCATACTGCTCTTTTCACAAGTTAATAGATTATTTTTTTATTATTAGAGATTTTTTAAAATGTGGTAAGATCCTCTCAAGTCAGACTAGTACCTTAAATTATTTACCCAACCCCAGCCGGCAAACTACTTCACTAACTATAAGTCAGTTAAACATTTCTAGAAACTTCCTCACCCCTAAAACACACACTACACATGCATACACACACACATTAGTAGTAGTTTGATAGTTGTCCTTATAATGTTTTATTATGTTTGCATTTTGCTTCCTGCAAGCTGTGTTATTTTTCTTGTTAGGAGGCAATAAAAATTTACATTAAAAAGCGTTAAAAAAATCTTAATATGATTATAGTTCTCTTTGGTTTCGTAGTTGTTGTTGCTGTTTTGATTTGGTAACCATAGTGATGTAGAAACCATGGAGAATTCAATTACTTAATAAGCATCTGGCAGGTGGTACACTTAGAAATTAGATGTACACAAAGAAACCATAAGCCATAGAGTTAATTTTGAAAGAAGGCCCTAACTGTTTTGTAAAATAAATAGGGGACATTGGGCAGTATTTATTTATTTATTTAAGATTTTATTTATTTGACAGAGAGAGAAACAGTGAAAGAGGGAACACAAGCAGGGGGAGTGGGAGAGGTAAGAGCAGGCTCCCAGCTGAGCAGGTCCTGGCTCTATCCCAGGATCCTAAGATCATGAGCTAAGTGGAAGGCAGACACTTAATGACTGAGCCACCCAGGTGCCCCATTGGGCAGTACTTAAACCATTTGCAGGTGTTATAGCTATAACAAATTGGTAATAGTTGGTGATGAAAAGAAAAAAAACTCAAACCTCAAAATGCTTTTTATGTTGGACAAAGACAAGTTCTAGAGATTTCTAAACCAAATGTAATTTACCAAGTAATGTCGTTTCTGTAACATTTTAGTGCCCCTCAGCCTGTTCCCATGACAGATCTGGGTTAGTTATTTTTTTTTGGTAGGTATGTATGGTAATGTATACATAACATAAAATTTGACATTTTAACCATTTTAGGTGTAAAATTCAATGACATTAAATACATTTATATTGTTAATACAACTATCACAACCATCCATATCTAGAATTTCTGTCTTCCAGAACTCAAGTTGTATACCCAAGAAATAAATTCACAACCCCCCTACAGCCACCCCTAGTCTCTGGTAGTCACCATTCTACTTTCTTTCCTTATGAATTCAGCTACTCTAAGTACTTCATATAAGTGGAATCATAGGATATTTGGTCTTTAGTGTCTGGCTTATTTCACTTACATAATGTTTTCAAGGTTCAGCTATGTTGTAGAATGTGTCAGAATTATCTGGCTTTTTAAGGCTGAACACTATGTCGTGTGTGTGTGTGTGTGTGTGTACACATACACACACACACACACACACACACACCATTTTCCTCATTCATCCATGGATGAACATTAGAGTTGTTTCTATTGGCTAATTGTGAACAGTGCTGTTATGAACTTGGTTGTGCAAATATCTCTTCAGGTTTCTGCTTTCAGTTCTTTTGGACATGTAACCCAGAAGTAGAATTACTGAGTCATATGGTAATTCTATGCTTAATTTTTAGAGTAACTGCCATATTGTTTTCAACAGTGATTATACCGTTTTATATTCTGATCAGCAACACACAAGAGATCTAATTTCTCCACATCCTTGCCAATCATTTTTATTTTATTTTATTTTTTATAATAATCATCTTAATAGGTGTGAAGTGAAATCTCATTATAGTTTTGATTTGCATTTCCTTAATTCTTAGTGATATTTAGTAGCCTTTCATAGGCCATTTTTTTATCTTCTTTGGAGAAATGTTTAAGTCCTTGTCCATTTTTTAATTGGTTTGTTTAGTTTATCATTTGAGTTCTTGGTATTTTCTGGATATCAGTTCTTTAACAGATGGATGACTTCCAGATATTTTTTCATATTTGTGATTTGCCTTTTACTCTGTCAATAGTGTCCTCTGATGCATAAAAGTTTTTAATTTTGGTGAAGTTTAATTTCATGGTTTTTCTTTTGTTACCTGTGCTTTGGTGTCACATCTAAGAAATCATTGCTAAATCCAGGGTCCTGAAACTTTGCTTCTCTGTTTTCTTTTAAGAGGTTTATAGGTTTGAATTTAGTATTTGATCCATTTTAAATTAATGTTTTATATGATACAAGTTAAGAGTCCAATTTCATTATTTTGCATGTGGATACCCATTTTCCCAGCACCATTTCACTCCTCCCAATGAATGTTCTTGTCCACCCTCATCAGAAATCATTTGACCATATATGCAAGCAAGGGTTTATGCTGGGTTCCTTATTCTTTTATTCCATATGTATGTCTTTATGCCAGTACCATGCTATTTTGATTATAGTAATGTGTGGTAAGTTGTTTAATTGGGAAGTGTGAGGCCTTTTAAGGATAGTTAAGGCTATTCACAGTCCCTTGAGATTCCATATGAATTGTAGGATGAATTTTTCTGTATCTGCAAAAAAAACTTTTTGGGATGTTGACAGGGATTGCATTGAATCTCTAGACCACTTTGAGTAATATTGACATCATAACAATATTAATTCTTTCAATCCATGACCACAAGATATCTTTACATTTACTGTAATCATCTTTAATTTCTTTCAGCATTTTTTGTAGTTTTCTGTCTATAGGTTTCTTCAGTTTATCCCTAAGTATTTAATTCTTTTTGATGCTATTATAAATGGAAGCTTACAACTTGCTCTTGTTTTTCATTCATTCTGGTTCTCAGTAATGACTTCGGGGAATTCATATGTTGGATTCTGGAGCCTCTTTTCTCTATAGGTCCCTCTTTTACAAAACTCGGCCCTACAACTTCAAGTTGCGTCAGCCTGGCTGTACTATGAAATTCATTTTCTCAATGTTGCTCTCTGCGCTGTCTGCATCATGTTTCTAAGCAGAAATGCTGAGCTCATCTGTTGTTGTTTTTCCTTTCTTTCAGGGATTATGGTCCTGCACTACTTATTGTCCTATGCCTTAAAACAGTTGTTTCTTACATCTTGTCCAGACTCCTACTTGTTTATAGAGGGAGATGAAGTCTGACTTTTGTGCATTTCGTCAGGATGAGAAGTAGAAATCCTATGTTTGAATTATATAATGTATATTGAGAGATAGTATTATTAGCAGCTTATGTGAGCTTTTTGAGGAAATTATAGTATAAGTTGAGATGATTGATGTTTGAATAATCCTATTCTTATATCTAAACTGAAGCTGAGAAAAGGACCCTAGATAATTGTATACATTTGCTGTTTTTTTAAAGTAGCTGAAAATCTTAAGTATAGCTTGTAAAGAAATATGAAATTCCTATGCAGTTTAAATTACTCTTTGCTTAATCAACTGAATAGTATTACTGCCCTTAGTCTTAGCATTCTTTTTTTAAAGATTTATTTATTTATTTGAGAGACAGAGAAAGTGTGAATGGGGAGAGTGGCAGAGAGAGTGAGAAACTCAAGCAGACTCCCCACTGAGCACGGAGCCCAATGTGGTGCTCCATCTTAGAAGTTGGACCATCTCTTAAGTTGGACACTTAACCAACTGAGCAACCCAGGCACCCCTAGCCTTAGCATTCATTATATAAATTACCTAAAATGCATAGCATTCTTTACATAATTTGGGAACTCTGGAACATGTTTGAAAAGTGCACATGATGATTTTTTAAAACTTCTTTCCACCCACTATTTAACAACATATTTTAAACATAGCATTTTCTAATGATAATTATTAAAGGTGCATAAAAAATTTAAAGTTGAAAAGATGTATAAAATGACAACTAGTGCTTAACAGACATTTGTTAACACCTCAAAAATAAAACAGATAAGAGGAATTGACTGAAAGGAGTCCTTCAGATGATTCCTTGTGATGTTTTCAAAAGATTTTATGATGTGAGAAATTGTTTTACTAGGAGGATATTTTTTTCCCATTTTTATAATGCACTGTTATCTCTCTAGTCTTAAATGCAAGAAGGAAATAAAGGAAACAAATTGGTGGGGTTTGGAAGCTTATTTTTATCAAAGAACAGTGGACTGAATACTTCTTCAAAGTATAAATTGGTTTGAAAAGCAAGACTTTATTGAGGGAATTTTACCATAATTTAAAGTAACCTCCATATCAGAAACTATAATAATATGATCTCTTTAAATAATTAGAAATCACTTTTATTGTAAATATCCCTAAGAATTGTTGCTAATCACACTTTGACACCAACTGTGTGTACTTCTACACCAAGCAGTTCTCCGCTTCTCTATAGACACCACATGGATGTCTTAAAATTTAATTCAATTTTGACACTGCCTGGAGTTAGTACAGACCGCACAACTTAAGGACTCAATCTCACAAGGTTGGTCCACCACTTCAGATGCCAGTTGCAAATAGTAGGTCCCCAGGTTTCCCACTCTTCAGTCCAATGTGGTTACAAATTGGGGATACTCATGACTCCCTGCTCAGTTTTGATAATTTGCTATAATGGCCCTCAGAATTCAGGGAAACACTTTACTTAATCTTTAATAAATAAATAAATAAATAAATCTTTAAAAAAAGAATGCTAAGACTAAAGGCAGTAATACTATTCAGTTGATTACAGGTTTATGATAAAGGATATTATAAAAGATACAAATGAACAGCCAGATGAAGAAGTACAAGGTCTAGAAGGGTCCCTAGCTCAGGAGTTTCTATTCTTGTAGGATTGGGTGTGTTCTCCCCTCCCAGCATATGGATATGTTCACCAGCCTGGAAACTCTGAACCTCGTTGTTTAGGGTTTCAGAGGAGGCACTTATATAGGCATAATTGACTAAACCACTGGACATTAGTGGTTAGTTCAGTCTTCTACCTTCTAATTACATTATTGGTGCCTCTAGCAACCAGCCCCTATCCTGGAGCTACAGGGAGGGGGCGCCCATCAATAGTTGCCTCATTAGCATAAACTCAGGTATCCTCAAAGAAGCTTATTATGAGTGACAGAAAATGCTCCTCTCACCCCATCACTCAGGAAATTCAAAGAGTTTTAGGAGCTCTGTTCCAGGAACTGGGGAGGAGGACCAAATATATATATATATATATATATATATATATATATATATATACACACATACACACACACACACACACATACACATATATATAAACACACACACACACACATACACACACACATATATTTTTTTAATCACACTATCACAAGTATGTTGTTTGCTAATAGTTTTTATGTCTAAAAATTTATTTTGAAGATCATTTCCAGGTAATGTTTGTCTGTCAGGTTATAGTTTTAGTATGCTTTAAAGTAAAATTCTTATTACCAATGTTTGTTGTCTTGAATTTACCCCTTGTTGAGGAGGGTTTTGTTTTGTTTTGTTCTTTTTAACTAGTTAAGTTTATCTTTTATGGGAGCAGGTTAATATGTGCTTCTGAAAATTGTATTTGAATGTGTAGTTTAGTATGGGGAGGTGAGAGGAGAACATTTGCCTAGTTATTGCCTAATTATATAAAATATTTTATGTAGTTTGAAATAATTTATAGAAGGCTTTTTTTCCTGTTCTGCATAATCTACTAAAGTAAGTAGATTCCTGGTACATTATAAATGGTATAATTTCTCTTTTGTGACTCACTTTTCTCACAGAGCTTGTCAAAACACAATAGAAGTAATATTGGAACTGAAGGTGGACCACCTCCTTTTGTGCCTTTTGGACAGGTAATGACTTTCATGTTGGCAGATGAATTTTAATCAGCAAAAAATTGTTTTTCATCTGTATTCAAACTTGTTTAGTTTTGTGCTAAACTATTCATTTAGAGGTCATGGGAGTTATGTGGAAATATACTAAATATAGAAATTTAATAATTGTGGAGTTTCTTAATTAAATTGTTGGTGTAGATTCTTTTCCCAAGAACTTGTTAACCCAAAGATTAAAATAATTAAGAGGCACACCTGAAGAGCAGCAACTTAGAACTAATTAAGATAAGATGGGGCAGCTTTTTTTTTCTTTTTTTTTTGAGAGAGAGAGAAGAAATTCGAAAGCAAGAGGACAAATGTTTGCTGTAATTTCCCACTTTGTCATAGAAACACAAGAGAGAGAGAGAAAATGAAAGTGTCAGCAGAAGGATGGGACATAAATGTGAGAACACAGAGACAGGGAAGGGCCTCATTGCACTTCAGTGGGGCCCGCTGTCCCAGCTGTCCTCCCTGGATTCTGTTCTTATGCCTTGATCCAAAAACCTATCTCAGGCGAGAACTTAATTTCATTTCTATTTGGTGCTTATTTTTTTAACCACAGCAGCCCTGATCCTTCTCTCATAAACGCTAAAAGTGTTTAACTTCTTATTTTTCAACCCAGCCTCTGCAAAATGTTACACTGAAGTAACACCTTGGCTGGCGGGTATCTTGGGTCATCCTGATTGTACTCAGCATCAAATTGTATTCGCGGTAGTCTCCTGCAGCCTTTCCCTACTTTATCCCTGCTGAGTCTGAGAATAATGCCTGTGGCAGCTTTCTCTTTACTTCATGATGGCACCAGCATGTAGTTGTTCATAATCTGCCTTGCATTTGCTCTTTATTTTTCTTCGAGAGTGTTAGCTCAGAGTGAAGATGACACAATAGGGGACACAATAGGTGGGAAACAGAGCTACATCATAACAGTTTTGGTTTGTTTTGTTTTGGTTTGGTGTGAAAAAGACATCTGGCTGATCAGCAGATAAATGGGTACAGTCAGTTGACTGGCATCCTTTTCCAAAATTTTTCTGTAGGGTCAACTCAAAATTAAAGTCATTCGTGCATCATGACTATTTTGAAAATACTTTAAAAATATGCCGATTTTACCATGCTTTGGAGCCAGGTAAAAAAAAAAAAGCTGCCCCAACTTATCTTAATTAGTTCTAAGTTGCCGCTCTTCAGGTGTGCCTCTTAATTATTTCAATCTTTGGGTTAACAAGCTCTTGGGAAAAGAATCTACACCAACAATTTAATTAAGAAACTCCACAATTATTAATGGTCAAAATGAAAGGAGGCATGATGCCCTAGAGTCTGACCCATGTTGATGCTGTTCTCTCTTCTACCAAGGTAGTAAACCTTCAGAATGGAAACAGAGCATAAACAGTCTAATAATTTGCATTTGAATCTAATAAATACATGTTTGCAAGAATTCGCTTTCCTCTTAAACATTTTGGTGATAGTATTTCTTTCATGAACTGCTGAGAGAGACTTATAATCTACTTTCAAGATTATGAAGTGTTTTTTAGTTTTTTAAATTAGGAAATATAATATAAGTTATGGTTTCGATCATATTATTTTTTTA
>ML103481.1:2081-17809 GCA_003697995.1 Taxidea taxus jeffersonii
AAAAAAAAAAATCCTTGGGAGACGGCGCTAGTGGTTCCTTCTGAACAACGTAGATTTATCTGAGAGAGATGGACGGTGAGGGGACATGATTCCAGGGAGTGGTACAGGGAGGAAATCTTCCTATGGCCTCTGCACATAGCAAGCACGAGGACAAGTTTCTCCATTTCTCTACCCATGAGATCATGACCTCAGTTGTAACCAAGAGTTGGATACTTAGCCCACCGAGCCCACCAGGAGCTCCTATCTTGTTCTCCCTTTTCGAAATGAGAGGATCCTGATGGATCCTTCTGTGTCCATGTCAAAAACCAGTAGCATCCCATAAAAGACGAGATACCACAGGCTTCTCATGACAGTGGTTATGTGGCACTGGGGGTCCCTTCCAAATTTTGTTGAAGAACACCTGACATCTGGGAAGTTCAGATTTCTGAAAAGGCTCAGCAGGACGCGGTTGTATCCTATCCAAGTGAGCAGTTCAAATGGGACTTGGCTGCATTCTTGGGCCTAGGGGAAACCAAGAGTTTTCTCCTTCCCACGTTGATTTGCAGCTTGTTTCCGTGCCCCTGTGGATCCCCTTAATAGGCACTCCCATGGCCTTCCATATTTCCCACTCTATCTAGGCTCACATTAAGGGGTCACGGGGCTTTCACTCACAGACAATCTTCCCAGATTTTGAGGAATTTTCGCTTGTTTTCTGTGTTCAGCCGCCATAAGTGATGTATGATATCCGCTCTGAAAACCATGGACTTCCAACACAGTGCAGGCGCTGCCTCAGGTCCTGTGCGTAGTGCATCCACGATTCACTGGAGCATCACCAAACACATGCCCTCACTCACTGCATATTTCACAAACCGAGGCACACCCCGAGGCTGCCAGAAAATCCACAGACAAGGACGCATTCCATCACACTCCACCAGCTCATACTACACGTATAGACATGCACAACCCATAGCCTGCCGATCCCGCACCAATAGATTTCACCCAAAGCACAGATGCAAACTACACCCTTGTTGGCAGACCCCATACACACACCACTCCTACACAGGGCACACACATGTACCCTGGAGTTACATGTCACACATAAAACACACAGAATACACAGCACCCACAGCACACCAACACCACACACACACACAAATGACCACGCCGTCAACAAACACAGGGGCCAGATGCAACATACACTATTGGGTGTCATATGTGCCACACCCAGGAGTCTCACAGAACACACGTAGCCCACGCCTGTCGGGGAAACATAGAATACACTTCCCACGTTCACCACAAACACACACCAGAACACACTCACAATGCGTCGAACACGCACAATGCACGCCACACACCTCCTCTACACACACACCCAAAACCATCCACAGGAGATAGACACCATACACACACATTCCATCGACCTCAAGTCCAACACAGTCAAACCGACCACACCCTATACAAGCTACCCATATACATCACCTGCTCGGAACATCGATAATACGCACGAAGAGAAGGCACACTGAGCCCAAAGCACTCCGAAACTCACACGCACAACAGATAGCACCCTACTACGTCACGGACGACATGTTCCCCTCACCTACACCTCTCAGATACATCCCATGCACCCGTCACACACAACAATATGGCACGTGCACACTTTGACAAACACACACACACAAAGGATACACGCGTGCACTCCACAAATACGAAATTCACAGCACACTTGCCACACACACTCAGGCAGAGATCACCCATGATCACATGACACCACAGGCACGACACACCCCGAAACCCCAAACGGGACTACAAGATCAAACATGCATACCCCTCAGAAATTCCAGACACGGGACAATCCATACCCAGAAGACTCAGTATCACAGTACACCTGCAGTACCAACACTGGTACGTCACCCACGGCAGGATCCACCCATATCCCACACTCACACATGACTGTGAAACCCCGTGAACACCACACAGAGTACTCATAGTGCACACACTCATGCACAAACACACACCAGAAGGGCAGCAGACGTAGACAACACCTCCCTCAGGCTCACATCACACCTCCAACACGCGCCAGCCCTACAACGGAAACACACCCCATGCCGTCCAAACTATTCCCAGCAGAAACACCGTACACCCACACTGAACCGACTTGTAGAACACACACCCAACCGATTCATATCACTCATCATTGACAACTTTTGTGCATCTGCATCGCAAACCGCAATGACATGACCCAGACCACATATAAACCACACACACCTACCGACTTCATCGTGACCACACTCACCACCCGTGCTCCATGTGCATTATCCCTATAACACACATAACAGAGATCTCCAACAGACACTCCCATACAAACACAAACCCACCACCGTAACGCAGACACACTACATTCCCCTGTGGAGATCTCCTCACTTACTCCCCTCCCACACACCCGTAAGGATATAAAGAATTCCTTACACATACAGCACCCACACTCCCCATTTACACTGTCTACATGCCATACCTCGACACCCACCCACAGCTCACATCACCAACCGTGGACCACAGGAAATGGTCTATTACTGTCACACACGAGACATCTACAAAGGTGCACTCTGAAACCATTCCAAAATCAACTTACAGCCGTAATTTCCACAATACTATGTACACTGTACAGACAGCATAAATCACATTCATACACTACATATGCACTTGTCACGTAACAACACACACCTCATGTATGTCAGAATCTCACAACACTTATCCCACCCAGAAGCACACGATGCATACACAGCACAAACACCACACACACACACACACACACACACCATGATTCCATATGCACACAACCCAACTCCTACAAGAATAACCCAAGGAAACCATTTTCAATAACCCCCTCCACACACACCATGCATTCACCACAGGTACACCTAACTCAACACAGAGAATACACCCAAAACTACATGGCACACACACCAGGAAGGACGATACAAACAACCCATGGAAAACACATATCCACTAACATAGTGCATGGATATCATACATGCACCATGTATTAGACACCCATATGTGCTAGAGAAACATAGCCACCAGCTGAAACATACCTCTATTTCACACCAATGCCACGTGAAACACAGCACAAACCACATCCGTGTGACCCATGAACTGTATGTACCCAACACATCTCTAGCCGAGAGTTGCACACAACTATTCACCACACTCGGGAAACACACCTCAAGTCAGAACACCTGTCACATTCATATCACAGCGAAATAACACCGGCCACGAACACAGTCACACACACACACACACACACACACACACACACACACACACAGCAAAACCGAACACTAATCATATAAAGAGTTATGAGGCTTTCTCACACCCAAAACAAAACGCAAACACACACACACACACACACACACACACACACACACACACAGGTACACACATTCCTGCTTAATTCCTGGTTGGTCTTTTTCAGACTGCTCATGCATTCTTTCTCCTGATAGGGTGATCTCGCTGGGAAAGTGTGCTTGCTAGTCATTTCCTTTTCGACTCTATCACATTCTCATCTCTGCTGAAAAATTCTGGCCCTCTATATCCCCTTCCATCCATGGGGTTCTCTTTCCATACTAGCTTCAGGCTTGAGGCCCTTTAAATCTTAAGTCTCAGTTAGCCTGGGAGTCTGCCCGAGCCCCTGGCCTGTGCATTTGGTAGGCCTCCAGGATCCATGGCAATTTTGCCTCAAAACGATCTGGACGTTGGCATGGATAAGGGACTGCAATATGGCAGCAGAGGCTGGGTCGGACGTACTCAGAGATACCTGATAACTTTGTTGTATACAAGGGAAAAGTAGTCAAAACAAGTGTCCGATTTATTTCATTCCCAATGCATTAGAGTACATTGGTCCTCCTCGGGTATTCTCCTAAGCTTGCCGAATTTCCAAAATCCCTTGGTTGCCATTTGTGGCCTATGGAGCTGTCTCTGATACAGCCAGCACACAGTGGTCACACGGCAATTTTCTGCTGTGGTCCTGTGACCGGTGAGTGGAGTCAGTGTCAGACATCACCAAGGAATCTGCTGCCACCTCTTGGGACTGCATGCTGCTTGGCTGCGAGGATTAAGTAGTGTTATGGCTGGACAGCTGGATCTACTCCTAAACTCACTCTGATGACTCCATTCTGAAGCCCAGAGGGCGAGGGCAGGGAGACTATTCTGCCTCTCCCGGTAAGGGCTCTTTCAGACCCTTCAGTGAATATTGACCACAGGTCCAGTTACAAACCCAGGAGCTTCCAGAGAGAGGAATCCCCAGCACTCACTGAATGACTGCTGTCTCTACTACATGGCCTAACGGGCAGGAGAAATATCTAGGGCCAGACATGGTCTCTCTCTTTCTAGAAGAAGAATGGAAACCTCTGGCTTACCAAATCACTGGTAGAGCCCCTGGAGACTTTCCTTGACCCAAACCCAGAGTGGTTTCGTAGACTAGACAAAGCCAACTCCTTTGGAGACTGCGCGAGTGGTTCCATTCTGAACATCCTTGGTTTGTTTGAAAGGGATGGATGGTGAGTGGGCATGACTCGAAGTAGTGGTACAGGGAGGAAATCTTTGTGTGGGCTCCCCACATAGCACACACGAGGACAAGGATGCTCCATTGCTCCACCCATGAGATCATGACCTCAGTTCCAACCAAGAGTTGGATACTTAGCCCATCGAGTCCACCAGGAGCTCCTATCCTGTTCTCTTTTTTCGGAATGAGAGGATCCTGATGGATCCATCTGTGTCCATTTCAATATCCAATAGCATCCCATAAAAGAGGAGATGCCCAAAGGCTTATCATGACAGTGGTTATGTGGCACTGGGAGTCCCTTCCAAATTGGGTTTAAGAACACCTGACATCTGGGAAGTTCAGGTTTCTGAACAGGCTCAGCAGGACACAGTTGTGTCCAGTCCAAGTGAACAGTTTGAGTGGGAGTTGGCCGCATTCTTGGGCCTAGGGGAAACAGAGGGTTTTCTCCTTCCCAGTCTGATTTTGCAGCTTGTTCCCCGGCCCGTGTGGATCCCCTTAATAGGCACTCCCATAGCCTTCCATATTTCCCACTCTATCTTGGCTCACATTAAGGGGTCCCGGGGCTTTCACTCACAGACAATCTTCCCAGATTTTGAGGATTTTTGCTTGTTTTCTGTGTTCGGCCACCATAAGAGATGTATGATATCCGCTCTCAAAACGATGGACTTCCAGCAGCCTGCAGGCGCTGCAGCAGGTCCTGTGAGTAGCGCATCGACGATGAACTGGAGCATCACCAAACACATTCCCTCTCTCACTGAATATTTCACAAACCAAGGCACACCCTGCGGCTGCCACAAAATCCACAGACACGGGTGCATTCCATCACACTCCACCAGCACATACTACACATATATACATGCACAACCCATAGCCTGCCATCCCCACACCAATAGATTACACCCAAAGCACACATACAAACTACACCCTCTTTGGCAGACCCCGTACACACACCACACCTACACAAGACACACACATACACACTGGAGTAACATGTCACACATAAAACACACAGAATGCACGTCACCCACAGCACACCAACACCACACACACATGAACACAAATGACCACGCCGTCAACAAGCACAGTGGCCAGATGCAACATACACTATTGGGTGTCATAGGTGCCACACCCCAGGATTTTCGCAGAACACACGTAGCCCACGCCTATCGGGGAAACATGGAATACACTTCCCACGTTCACCACAAACACACCCACAAAAACACTCTCACAATGCACTGAACACACACAATGCACACCACACACCTCCTCTATACACACATCCAAAACCATCCACAGGAGATAAACACCATGCCACACATTCCATCGACCTCAAGTCAAACACAGTCAAATCCAGAACACCCTATAAAAACGACCCATATAGATCACCTGTTCCGACATCGATAATACACACAAAGGGAAGGCACACAGAACCCAAGCATTCCAAAACTCACACGCACAACAGATAGCACCCTACTATGTCATGGACGACATGTTCCCCTCACCTATAACTCTCAGATACATCCCACGCACCCGTCACACACAACAAGTATGGCACGTGCACACATCGATAAACACACACACAAAAGATACAGGCGTGCACTCCACAAATACGAAATTCACAGCACACTTGCCATGCACACGCAGGCAGAGATCACCCGTGATCAAATGACACCACAGGCACGACAAACCCAGAAACCCCAAAATGGACTACAAGACCAAACATGCATGCCACTCAGAAATTCCAGACACGGCACAACCAATACCCAGAAGACTCAGTGTCACACTACACCTACAGTACCAACACAGGTAAGTCACCCACGGCAGGAACCACCCATATACCACACTCACACATGACTGTGAAAACCCATGAACACCACACAGAGTACTCACATTGCAAACACTCACGCACACACACACACACGAGAAGGGCAGCAGACGTAGACAACACCTCCCTCAGAGTCATATCACACTTCCAACACACACCAGCCTGCAACGGAAACACAGCCCATGCCTTCCAAACTATTCCCAGCAGAAACACCACACACCCACACTGAACCCATTTGTAGAACACACACCTCTCTTGACACCTTTTGTGCATGTGCATCTCAAACCGCAGGGACATGACCCAGACAACATATAAACCACATACACCTACCTACATCATCGTGACACAGCACACGTGCTCCATGTGCACTATCCTTATTCCACACATAACACAGATATCCAACAGACACCTTCCATACAAACACAAACCCACCAGTGTACCGCAGACACACTACATTCCCCTATGGAGATCGCCTCACTTATTTCCCTCCCACACACCCATAAGGAAATAAAGAATTCACTACATATACAGCACACAAACTCCCCATCGACATTGCCGACATGCCGTAATTCTACACCCACCCACAGCTCACATCACCAACCATGGACCACGGGAAATGGTGTATTACTGTCAGACACAGGAGACATCTACAAAGGTGCACACTGAAACCATTCCAAAATAAACACACAGCCATTATTTCAACAATACAATGTACACTGCACAGACAGCATAAATAAAAATGCATACACTACACATGCACTGCTCATGTAACAACACGCACCCCATGTACATCAGAAACTCATGCTTATACCACCCAGAAGCACGCTATGCATACGCAGCACAAACACCACACACACACACCATGATTCCATATGCACACAACCCAACTCCTACAAGCATAAACCAAGGAGTTCATATTCAATAACCCCCAACACACACACCATGCACTCACCACAGGTACACCAAACTCACCACACAGATTCCACCCAAAACTACATGGTGAGGGCAGCGAGACTATTCTGCCAGTCCCGGTAAGAGCTCTTTCTGACCATTCAGTGAATATTGACTGCATGACCAGGTGCAAACCCAGGAGCTTCCAGAGAGAGTAATCACCAGCTTTCTCAGAATGACTGCTGTCTCTAGTACATGGCCTGAAGGGCAGGAGAAATATTGAGTGGCAGACATGGTCTCTCCCTTTCTAGACGAAGAAAGGAAGCCTTTTGATGACCTAATCTCTGGTAGAGCCTGTGGAGACATTCTTTCACCCAAATCCAGAGTGGTTTCTTAGATCAGACAAAGCCAACTCCTTGGGCGACTGCGCTAGTGGTTCCATTCTGAACATTGTTGATTTGTTTGAGAGAGATGGATGGTGAGCTGGCATGTCTCAAGGGAGTGGTACAGGGAGGAAATTTTCGTGTGGGCTCCCAACATAGCACGCACGAGGACAAGGATGCTCCATTGCTCTACCTATGAGATCATGACCTCAGTTGCAACAAAGAGTTGGATACTTAGCCCACCGAACCCACCAGGAGTTCCTATCCTGTTCTTTTTTTTTTTCATAATGAGAGGATCCCGATGGTTCTTTCTGTATCCATGTCAAACACTAATAGCATGACATGAAAGAGGAGATACCCACAGGTTTCACATGACTGTGGTTATGTGGCACTGTGGGTTCCCTTCCAAATTGCTTTTAAGAACACCTGGGAAATCGGGGAAGTCCAGGTTTCTGAACGACTCAGTAGGGCACGATTGTGACCACTCCCAGTGCAGTTTGAATGGGAGTTGGCCGCCTTCCTGGGCCTAGGGGAAACAAAGAGTTTTATGCTTCCCAGGTAGATTCGTCCCACACGGGTTATGTGCTTAGCAGGATCCTCACATGTTTTTCATGTGCCGAAAAAAGCCCTATCCCCGAGAGAGCACACGTTCATTGCACAATACCCTCTTCCTCATGGCTTGGTCAATAGAAAGGCCTTCATTTGTGTATCTACTTCCATGCGTTGAAATTGCTTTCTCATCAAAAAATATAATATGCAGAAGGTCTCTGGTCATTTGTGAAACTGAGAAAGGAGTACATAGCATGTTTCTGAGGCTTTGAAAAATTACATTGGGGAACTCTCCGTGGCTATGCAATGTCACTACAGCAGTTCACAAGGGATATGTGGATACACTGTGGGTTCTGTGCTGTTTCTCAGTTTCCATGCTATCACACCCGACACTTCCTTTCAGGAGATGGTTGAATTGAGCACGTAACTTCACACCTCCACTTTCGTGCTGAAGATCCTGCCAGATAACTTCTTCGTTCTCAGAGTAAAGCTTTAAGCAATCCCTAACGCTACCGCACATGTGCCCTCTTCCAGAAGCTGTTTTATTGCATCGGCAGAGAGGTTGAAACCGTCATGGTGCTCAGAGTCGTACGACATGGGTTATGTGCTTAGCAGACTCCATACTTGTCTTTCCTGTGGCCAAAGAAGTCCAATCCCAGAGACAGCATACACTCCTTGCACGATGCCCTCTCCCTCGTGCCTTGGTCAGTAGAAAGCTCTTCATTTGTGTATCTACTTCCATGTGTTAAAATTGCTTCCTCCTTCTAGAAAGAATATAGTAAACAGAAGGTCTCCGTTCAGTTGTGAAACTGAGAAAGGCGTACATGGCATGTTTCTGAGGCTTCTGAAAGTACATTGGGAGAACACGCTCCGTGGCCATGCACCCTCACTACAAGGAGTTCACAAGGGATATGTGGGGACACTTTGGCTTCAGTGGTTTCTCAGTTTCCACACTACCGCACCTAACACTTACTTTCAGGAGATGGTTTAATTGAGCATGTAACTTCACACTTCCACTTTCATGCTGAAGATCCGGCCAGATAACTTCTTCATTCTCAGAGTAAAGCTTTAGGCAATCCCTATCGCTACCACACACATGCGATCTTCCAGAGGCTGTTTTCTTACATCTGCATAGAGGTTGAAACCATCAATGTGCTCAGGTTGGTCCGAACGGGTTTATGTGCTTAGCAGGCTCCTCACGTGTCTTTCATGAGGCGAAAAATGCCCTATCCCTGGGAGAGCACACGTTCATTGCACGATACGCTCTCTCTCCAGCCTTGGTCAGTAGAAAGGTCTTCATTTGTGTATCTACTTCCAAGTGATCTAATTACCTCCTCCCTCAAGAAAGATTAGAGTATGAAGACGGTCTCCTGTCAGTTGTGAAATTAGAAAGAAGAACATTGCATGTTTCTGGGGCTTCAAAAAAGTACATTGGGAGAACACGTTCCGTGGCAATGCAACGTCACTACAGCCGTTCACAAGGGATATGTGGATACACTGTGGGTTCTGTGCTGTTTCTCAGTTTCCATGGTATCACACCCAACTCTTTCATTCAGGAGAGAGTGTAATTCAGCACGTAACTTCACACTTCCACTTTCGTGCTGAAAATCCTGCTGCATAGCTTCTTCGTTCTCAGAGTAAATTCTTAGGCAATCCCTAACGCTTCCACGCACGTGTGAAATGGAAGAGACCATTTCCTTGCTTCAGCATAGTGGTTGACACTGCCATGGTGCTGAGATTCGCCGGATCAGGGTAATGTGTTTTGCAGGTCCCTCACATTTCTTTCCCTTGGCTAAAAAAGCCATATCCGTGATAGAGCTCATTCATTGCCTGTTACCCATTCCCCAGTGTCCTGGGTCAGTAAGAATGCCTTCATTTTCACATTTTTTTCCCATTCATTGAAATTGCTTCTCCCTCCAGGAATGTCTCCTGACTTTGGGGAATGCCGGGAGAGAAGTACATGGCACTTTTCGGAGGCTTCTAAAAAGTACATTGGGAAAACACACTCTTCAACTTCATGCCTTGCAACTTCACTACAGAATTTCACTAGGGATAGGTGTGGGGCACTTTGGCCTCAATGCTATTCTCGGGGTCAGCGCTATCACGGCTGACATGTACGTTCAGAAGGCGGTGTAATTCAGCATGTAACTGAACACGTCCACTTTTGAGCAACAAGACTTTAGCCGATAGAGCCTTCATTCTCAGTAAACCTTTAGGGAATCCCTAACGCTACCACACACGTGCGCCATTCCCGTGCCTTTTCCCCTGCATCATTATAGTGGTTGAAATGGTCATGGTGCTCAGATTCTTCTGACCCAGGTTATGTGCTTAGCAGGCTCCTCACATATCTTTCATGTGGCGAAAAAAGCCCTCTCCCCGAGAGAGCACAGGTTCATTGCATGATATCCTCTCCCTTGTGGCTTGGTCAGTAGAAAGGTGTTTCTTTGTGTATCTACTTCCAAGCTTTGAAATTGCTTCCTCCTTCCAGAAAGAATATAGTACGCAGAAGGTCTCCAGTCAGTTGTGAAACTGAGAAAGGAGTACATGGTATATTACTGAGGCTTCTAAAGCGTTCTTCCAATATACTATTTAGAAGCCTCAGAAACACGGAGCGTGGCCATACAACGTCACTACAGCAGTGCACAAGGGACATGAACAGGGACTTTAGATTCAGCAGTGTTCCAATATTCATTGTTTATGCATCACACCCAGTACTCCATGCAATATGTTCACTCCTTAATACCTACCAATGTGTTTTTTATTTCAATTTCCCTGATAGCTAATGATGATGAACATTTTTTCATGTGTCTGTTAGCCATTTGTATGTCTTCTTTGGAGAAGTGTCTGTTCATATCTTCTGCCCATTTTCTGACATGATTATCTCCTTTTGGTTTTTGAGTTTGAGAAGTTCTTTGTAGATCATGGATATTAACCCTTTTTAATATCATTTGCATATATCTTCTCCCATTCCATGGGCTACCTCTGTTTTGTTGATTGTTTCCTTTGCTGGGAAGAAGCTTTTTATCTTGATGAAGTCCCAAAAGTTCATTTTCACTTTTGTTTCCTTTGCCTTTGGAGATGTGTCTTGAAGAAAGATGCCGTGGCTGATATTGAAGAGGCTGATATTGAATGCCTATGATGTCCTATAGGATTTTGATGTATTGCTGTCTCATGTAGAGATCTTTCATCCATTTTGAGTTTATCTTTGTATGTGGTATAAGAGAATGGTTGAGTTTCATTCCTCAATACATAGCTGTCCAATTTTCCCAGCACCATTTATTGAAGAGAGTGTTATTTTTCCACTGGATATTTTTTCCTGCTTTGTTGAAGATTATTTGACCATAAGTTCAGGGTCCATATCTGGGATATCCCCTCTATTCAATTGGTGTATGTGTCTGTTTTTCTGGGAGGGTCATGCTGTCTTGGTGATCACAGCTTTGTAGTAAAGCTTGAAATCAGGCAACATGATGCCCCCAGATTTCTTATTCTTTTTCAACATTTCCTTAGCAATTCAGGATTTCTTCTGGTTCCATACAAATTTTAGGATTCTTTGTTCTAGCACTTTGAAAAATGTCAATGGAATTTTGATCAGGATGGCATTGAAATTATAGATTGCTCTGGGCAGTATAGATATTTTAAGAATTTCTGATCCATGAACATGGAATGTTTTTCCATCTTTTTGTGTCTTCTTCGATTTTCCTTCATAAGTATTCTGTAGTTCCTAGAGTATAGATCCATTACCTCTTTGGATAGGTTTATTCCAAGGTATCTTATAATTTTTGGTGCTATTGTAAATGAAATCGATTCTCTAATTTCCCTTTCTACACTTTCATTGTTAGTGCATAAGAAAGCAACTGATTTCTGTGCACTGATTTTCTGTCCTGCCACATTTCTGAATTGCTGTATGAGTTCTAGTAGTTTGGGAGTGGCGTGTTTTGGGTTTTCCATATAAAGTATCATATCACTATGAAGAGAGAGATTTTGACTTCTTCTTTGTCAGGTTGAATAGGTTCTATTTCTTTTTGTTGTCTGATTGCTGTCACTAGGACTTCTAGTACTATGTTGAACAAGAGTGGCAAGAGTGGGCATCCTTGTCATTTTCCTCATCTCAGTGGAAACACTTTCAACTTTCCCCCATTGAGAGTGATATTTACTGTGGGTTTTTCATAGATGCATTTTATGAGGTTGAGGAATGTCCCCTGTATTCCTATACTCTGAAGAGTTTTAATCAGGAAAGGATGCTGTATTTTGTCAAATATTTTTTCTGCATCAATTGATAGGACTGTGTCACTCCTCTCTCTTCTCCTTGTAATTTGTTCTATCACACTGATTGATTTGCTAATTTAAAACACCCTTACCTCCCAGAGATAAATCCCACCTGGTCATGGTGGATATTTTTTTTCATGTACTGCTGGATTATATTAGCTGGGATCTTGTTGAGAATTGTGGTGTCCATATTCATCAGGGATATTGGTCTGAAATTCTCCTTTTTGGTGGGGTCCTTGCCTGATTTGGAGAAAAGAGTAATTCTGGCTTCATAGAAATAATCTGGAAGTTTTCCTTCTGTTTCTATTTTTTGAAACAGCTTCAGAAGAGTAGGCATTAATTCTTTGAATGTTTAGTAGGAATCTATGGAATCTGTCAGTTCCTAGACTCTTGCTTTTTGGGAAGTTTTTGTCATCATTGCTTCAATCTCGTTACTAGATATTGGTCTATTCAGGTTGTCAATTTCTTCCCGATTCAGTCTTGGAAGTTTATAGGTTTCCAGGAACGCATCCATTTCTTCTAGGTTGCTTAACTTATTGGCATGTAGCTGTTGATAATAATTTCTGATGATTGTTTATATTTCCTTGGTGTGAGTGGTGATCTCTCCCTTTTCATTCATAATTGTCTTAATTTGGGTCCTCTCTCTTTTCTTTGGGATCAGTTTGGCCAGTGGCTTATCAATCTAATTAATTATTTTAAAGAACCACCTTCTGGTTTCATTGATGTGTTCTACTCTATCTCTAGTTTCTATCTCATTAATCAATGTTCTTATCTTAATTATTTCCTTCCTAATGCATGGGGTTGGCTTAATTTGTTGTCATTTCTCCAGTTCTCTAAGGTGTAAAGAGAATTTGTATTCAGGATTTTTTTTTTTTAGGTATTTTCATAATAGCTTTTTTTTTTTACTTTATTTAAGCTTTATTTAAACATATGATGTAACCCCACCACCCTCACCCAACCCCTCTTCCCCCCACCCCCCTCAGTTTGTTTTATGACATTAAGAGTCTCTTTTGGTTTTTCTCCCTCCCGATCCCATCTTCTTTCATTTTTACTTTTCCTACCACCTTAACTCCCACCCCCGTTGCATCTCCACTTCCTCATATCAGGGAGATTATGTGGTAGTTGTCTTTCTCCAGTTGACTTATTTCGCTAAGCATAATACGCTCTAGTTCATTCAGGATTTTTTTTTTTAGTGAGGCATTCCCCATAGGACCACCTTTGCCATATCCCATAAGCTTCGGACCAATGTGTCCTCATTTTCATTGGTTTCCATGAATTATTTAAGTTCTTCTTTATTTCCTGGTTGATCCAAACATTCTTGAGCAGGATGATCTTTAGCTTCCAAATGTTTAAATTTCTTCCAAACGTTTTCTTGTGATTGAGTTCCAGATTCAAAGCACTGTGGTCTGAGAACATGCACAGAGTAATCTCAATCTTTTGGTATTGGTTGAACCCTTATTTGTGACCCATAATGTGGTTCTACTCCAGAGAAAGTTCCATGTACACTCGAGAAGAATGAGTATTCTGTTTTTGGGGGGTGGAATATTCTGTATATATCTATGAAGTACATCTGGTACAATATGCCATTAAAAGCTCTTGTTTCATTGTTGATTTTCCACTTAGATGATCTATTGCTGAAAGTGGTGTGTTAAGATCCCCTACAATTAATATATTCTTATCAATATGACTGTTTATTTTTTATGCCCGTTTAATAAATTTCTTCTCAGTGTCCCAGAATTCGTTGTTTATGCACCACACCCAGTGCTCCATGCAATACGTGCCCTCCATAATAACAACCAGCAGGTTCACCCAACCTTCCAACCCCCTCCCCTCCAAATCCCTCAGTTTGTTTCTCAGAATCCACAGTCTCTCATGGTTCATCTCCCCCTCCAATTTTCCCCAACTCCCTTCTCCTCTCCATCTCCTCATGTCCTCCGTGTTATTCCTTATGCTCCACAAATAAGCAAAAGTACATGATAATTGACTCTCTGTTCGACTTACTTCACTCAGCATGACCTGTTCTTGTCCCACCCATGTTGATACAAATGTTTGGTATTCATCTTTCCTGATGGAGGCATAATATTCCATAGTATATAAGGACCATATCTTCTTTATCCATTCGTCTCTTAAAGGGCATCTTGGTTCTTTCTACAGTTAGGCAACTGTGGCCATTGCTGCTATGAACATTGGGGTACATATGGCCCTTCTTTTCACTACACATATATAATTGTGGTAAATACCCAGTAGTGCAATTACAGGTAGCTCTATTTTGAATTTATTAAGGAATCTCCACACTGTTTTCCAATGTGGCTGCACCAACTTGCATTCTCACCAATGGTGTAAGAAGGTTCCCCTTTCTCCACATCCTCTCCAACACATGTTGTTTCCTGTCTTGTTGATTTTGGCCATTCTAACTGATGTAAGGTGGTATCTCAATGTGCTTTTGATAATATGACTCTTTATTTTGATTAACAATTGGCTTATGTAGTTCGCTACTCCCAAGTTGAGGGCATGAATATTTACAATTCTTAGATCTTCTTGGCGAATAGACCCTTTAAGATTGATATAGTTTCTTTTTGTATCTCTGACTACAGTCTTTAACTTAAAATCTAATTTATCTGATATGAGAATTGCTATCCCAACATTCTTTTGAGACCTGTTGGCATGACAGATGGTTCTCCATTCCTTCACTTTCAGTCTGGATATATCTTTGGTTCAAAATGGGTCTCTTGTCCACAGAATGTGGATGGCTCCTGTCTTTTTATCCAGTCTGAAATCCCATGTCATTTTATTGGAGAGTTTAGGCTGTTCATGTTGAGAATGATTATTGAAAGAAAAGTTTTTGTTGTCATCGTGTTGCTTGTAAGGGCCTTGTTTCTATGGATTGTCTTTGTAAATTTCTCTTCTATATCACTCTTGGGGTCTTTATTCTTTTATAGAACTCCCTCTTAATGTTTCTTGAGTACCAGCTTGGGGGGTCACATATTCTTTTAGTCTTTACCAGTCTTGGAAGCACTTTATCTCTCCATCAATTCTGAATGATAGCCTTACCACATAAAGTATTCTTGGCTGCAAGTTCTTATTTAGTGCCCTGAATGTGTCATGCCAATCTTTTCTGGCTTACCAGGTTTCTGTGGCCAGGTCTGATGTTATTCTGATGGTCCTCCCTCTGTACTTAAGGAATCTCTTCCCCCTATATGTCCTTAAGACAATTTCCCTTAATATATATTCAAAATTTCACTATCACATGTCTGCAGGTCTTTCTACCCTCGTT
>RCUC01137272.1:0-101638 GCA_003697995.1 Taxidea taxus jeffersonii
AACAGTATCAAAAAACACTTAAAGATTGACTTAATGAGAGTAGTATAAGACATACATATTGAAAACAGTAAAATATTGTTGAAAAGAATTAAAACCATATATACAGAAGACATCTCATGTTTATGAATGGGAAAATTAATATTATAGTGATGGCAGCATTCTACAAATTGATCTACAGGTTCAATGTGATCTCTTTCAAAGTAACACTGCCTTTTTATATGAACTGATCCTAAAATTCACGTAAAATTTCAAGGGAATAAGAATAGAGAACAAGAATAGTCATAATAATCTTTAAAAAAGAAGAACAAAGATGAATGATTCATATTCTTCATACTGTAGCTACTGTAAAACTATAGCAGTCAAGATAATGTGGGACTTCCATAAAAATAGATTAATAAATCAAAGGAGAAGAACTGAGAATCCAGAAATAAATCCATCCAGCTATGTTCAATTGATTTTTTGATGAAAGTCCTAAGACCATTTGTATTTGTTTGCTGCTATAACAAATTACCACAAACTGGGTAATTTCTAAAGTAACAGATTTATTTTTTTACAGTTTTAGAGGCCAGAAATTCAAAATCAATGTGTCAGCAGGGTCTGACTCCCTCTGGATTCTCTAAAGTAAAATATATTCTTTGAGCCTTCCAGTTTCCAGTGGTTCTTACTTTTACTGGCTTATGGCCATATCACTCCCATCTCTACCATTATCTTCACATTGCCTCCTTTTATGTCTGTCTGCCTTTCCTCCTGTTTCCTATGAAGGCACTTGTCAACAGGATCTACCTTGATAATATAGGATAATTTCATCTCAAGATTTAATTTAATAGCATATACAAAGATCCTTTTCCCCCAAAATATCACATTCACAGGTTCGGAGGATTAGGACATGGACCTATCTTTTGAAGGGTCACCATTCAACCCACTATGTTATTCAATGGGGGAAAGAATGTCTTTTCAACAACTGGTGCTGTGACAACTTCATGTAAAAGAATGAACTGGGCCCCCCACCCCATACCATATATAAATTACTAAGTCAAAATGGATTAAAGCCATAAGTTTAAGAGATGAAACTATAAAACTCTAGAAGGAAACCTAGGCATATAGCTTCACAATGTTGAACAATTTCTTAGATATGATGTCAAAAGCAACCAAAGGGAAAAAAAATAAAGTGGACTTCTTCAAAGCTAAAAATGTTTGTGTGTCAAAATACAAACACACATAAGAAAGTGTGCGTTTCATACACTTTGAAAATGAAAAGACAACACAAGTAATGGATTGTATTTACAAATGATGTATCTGACACGGGAGTAGTATCCATCATACATAATGAGCATTTATAATCCACCATCAAAGAGACAAATACTTTTAAAATGGGTCAGTATTTGAGTAGACATTTCTCCAAAGCAGATGCACAGATGGCCAAAAGCACATCAACAGATGGTTGATCACATGTCATTAGGCAAGTGCAAATCAGAACCACGATGTAACACCACTTTACATGCTCTAAGTTGGCTGTAATTTTTTAAAAATTAAAAGCAAGCATTGGCACAAATGTCAAAAAAATGGAACCTACATATATTGCTGATGATATAGAAAATCATGCAGTCACCTTGTAAAATGGTTTCCCAGTTCCTCAAAAAGTTAGAGAACTATCATATAACCTATCAATTCTATTCCTAGATATATATCTAGGAGAATGAAGAGCATATGCTCACACAAAAAACTTACTCAAGAATGTTTACAGAAGTATTCATCTTGCTATAAAATATATGTCAAACTGATGAAGAACTCAAGAAATGTATTGGTATCCATTGTATGAATAATATTTCATAAAGCAGAATACTACCTAGCTATAGGAAATGAAGTACTGAGCCATGCTACAACATGGGCAAATTTTGAAAAAATTCTGTTTGTTTATTTGTTTGTTTGTTTGTTTTTTTAAGATGGCAGCAGAGTAGGGAGACCTTGGGCTCATCTCATCCTATTAATATAAGTACATAACCATCAAATCATCCTAAACACCCCAGAAATCAATCTGAAGACTGGAAAAACAAACTCCACAACCAAAGGTAGAGAAGAGGCCACAAAGAAAATAGAAAGTGTGGAGACAGGACTTGGAAGAGAAATGGATGGTGGCCACTATAGTAGGGAGTCATAGACACTAAGAAGGGTGAGAGACAAACTACCACACAGGGTAGCCCACACAGGAGATGAATCCTCATAACAATTGGTTTGGAAAGAGAGCCCAAGTTTTTTGAGTTCTTGCAACAAACAGCTCTTCGAGCCTGGAGTTTTAAAGGTCAGAGTGCTTGGCTCTGGGAGAGCTCATAGGACATTGGAGCTGCTTTTGGAGAAAAGACAAGGGCAAATAGCCCATAGATATACAGTGTGGAAACAGCAATCTGAAGAGCAACTAGGACACACAGTGGAAAGGTTAGTTGCTCATCTCAGAATGCATACCAGAAAGGCAGCATTCATGGAGAGTCCCCTCTGGGTACAAAGGAACTGGCAGATGCCATTTCCCTCCTCCACCCTTCAGCATAAATACATGGTCACCTCATGAACCAGCATAGCATGCACACTCCCTACCTAACTTGCTTACATTAAGCCCTCATATCCTCCCCACACCCTATTCTGGGAAAACTGCCCTTCCTAGTCATGTTTGCCTCAGTCCCAGCACAACAGGCTCCCTCCTCCAGAAGACCAGCCCAAACACCCATCTGACTCAGGAGTTGTCTAGTCTCAGTTCTGGTGGTGGTGGCAACAGGTCTCATTTCACAAGCAGACCATAATACAACTAGTTGAAACGCACTACATTCAGGCCAAGGACCAAACATTGCCCACAACAGACAAAGAGAGGCTCTGCAGATGAATGGTCTGAAGGATAAAAAAGCCAGAACACAACAGTGAACATATGCAGTACACAACAGAGATATTCCCAGAAGTACCAAGCTCTTCGAAATGGGGGACACTACACTGCAGGGCACTATAGGAAATCTTCTTTATAAGGTCATTACCTTCAAAATCAGGAGACACAGATGACTTTCATAACACAGAGAAACAGGCAAAGAGACTTAGATAAAATGAGAAGACAGAGGAATTTGTCCCAAATGAAAGAAATGGATAAAGCCATGATCTAACCTAAACCGATATAAGTAACATGCCTGATGAAAAATTTAAAGCAATGGTCATAAGGATCCTCAATGAACTTGAGAAAATAATGGGGGACATCAATGACACCATTAACACAAAGATAAAGAGTAACACAGCAGAGATATAGGTCTCATGAAAAACATGTTTGATGGAATGAACAGCAGGCTTGAAAAAGCAAAGGAAAAATGAATGACCTAGAAGAGGGAGTAATGAAAAGTAATCAAGCTGAACAAAAGAGGATGGGGTAGAACTATGCAAAACAAGAATAGAGTTAGGGAACTTAACAACTCCTTCAAATGTAATAACATTCACATTATAGGAGTCTCAGAGGAAAAAGAGAGAAGGTGGGGGAGAGAAAGTATTTGAAAAAATAATAGCTCAACACCTCCCTAATCTGGAGAAGGAAATAGATATTGAGATCCAGGAGGCACAGAGAATCCCCAACAGAAATCAACAAAAGCATACCCACATCAAGACACACTGTAAATGGCAAAATGTAATGAAAAACAAAAATATTAAAAGAAACAAGGCAAAGGAAGACAGTTACATACAAAGGAAGCCCCATAGGGGTATCAGCAAATTTTTCACCAGAAACTTTCCAGGCCAGAAAGGAGTAGCATGATATATTCAAAATGATGAACCAGAAAAACCTGCAGCCAAGAAAACTCTATCCAGCAAGGCTATAATTCAGAATAGAAGGAGAGATAAAATGTTCCTAAACAAAACTAAAAGAGCTCATGACCACAAAACCAGCCCTGTAAAAAATATTAAGAGGTATTCTTTGAGTGGAAAGGAAAGATCAGAAATGACAGTATGAAGGTAGAAACACAAAAGCTGTAAAAATTAACATTTCTGTAAAACAAAATAAATGAAAATAAATAAAAAACCAATCGAGGGACTTACAAAATAAAAGGACCTAATATATGACACCTTATACCTAAAACATGGGAAGGAAATTATAAAAGAATGGATTTAACCTTAAATGATCTTCAACTTAACACAGCTGTTATATGCAGAAGATGTTATATACAAACCTAATGACAAGCACAAATCAAACACCATTAATAAATATGCAAAGAATAAAGAGAAAGAAATCCAAATATATAACTAAAGAAAACCAGCAAACTACGAAAAAAAGACAAGAAAGGACCAGAGAAAAATCTTCAGAAATAATAACCACAAAACAAATAACAAAATGTCAATAAATCCTAATACATACCAATTATTACTTTAAATGCAGGTGGACTAAATGCTCCAATCAAAAGACATAGAATGGATTAAAAAAAAATCCAAAACACTCATCTATATGCTGCCTATAAGAGACTCATTTTAGACCTAAAGACACCTGCAGATTTTAAAGTGAGGGGATGGAGAAACATTAATCATGCAAACAGATATACGTATTGCCACTCCAGCTTACAGCAGGACAAAAAACATTCTTATAACAGAAAAAAACAACTTAAAAATAAAAGACTTTAACAAGACAAAGAAGGATACTGTATAATAGTAAAGGGCACAATCCAACAAAAAGATATAACAATCTTAAGTATTTATACCCAAATACATGAAATCATTAAGAAAAAAGATTAGTTTCTCGGGGGGAGACGTAGCACGCTGAGACGACATCAGGCAGCAGGAGATCAGCTAGATAGTTTATCAAACCATTCCGAACACCTACAAATCCAACAGGAGATTGAAGAGAAGAAGAACGACAATTCTAGAAACAGAAAATCGACCACTTTCTGAAACGTAGGACTGGCAGAGAAGTGAATCCAAAGAGAAGGGAAGATAGACCCCGGGGGGAGGGGCCAGCTCCCAGCAAGCGGCAGAGCAACGGAGAACAAAATCAGGACTTTTAAAAGACTGCTCCACGGAGGGACATCGTTCCAGAGGCTAAACCGGGGTGAAGACCTCGCGGGATGGCATGGCCTCAGGTCCCGTGGGGTCACTGAAGGATCGGGGGTGTCTGAGTGTCACAGAGCTCCCAGGTATTAGAGCGGGGAAGCCGGCTACGGAGACGGAGCCGAGGAGTGAGCTCTCAAATTGGGGTTACCTTGAACCGTAATCCGTGACACAGGCCGGTGCTCTGTGCGTGGGGTCCCCACAAGATCTGGGGAGACTCCAATCTGGAAGAGCTCAGGGGTCTACGGGGTTCAGAGACTCCAGGTGGGGCTCTGTGCCAGAGCCAAAGCCAGAGCTGCTTGGTCACAGACTGGGTGAACTCGGAGCGCAGCCGGAGGCAGGTGAGATGGGAGTGATTGCGCGATTTTCTCCAAGCACGGTTAGAGGCCGGGGAGACAGGAGTGATTAAGTGCTTTTCTCTGAAGACGCACTGAAGAGTGGAGCCCCAAGCTCTCAGCTCCTCCAGGCTGGAGATTGGGAGGCCGCCATTTTCATTCCCATCCTCCAGAACTCTACGGAAAGTGTTCAGGGAACAAAAGCTCCCGAAAGCAAACCCGAGTGAATTACTTAGCCTGGCCCCTGGTAAGAGTGGTGCAATTCCGCTTGGGGCAGAGACACTTGAAAATCACTACAACAGGCCCCACCCCCAGAAGATCAACAAGAAATCAGGCCAATACCAAGTTCACTTACCAAGGAGAACAGCGGAATTCCAGAGAAGGAGAAAGAAAAGCATAGAATTCATGGCTTTCTCCCCATGAATCTTTAGTCTTGCAAAGTTAATTAATTAAAAAAATTTTTTTTCTCTTCTGATTTTTTAAACTTTTACCCTTTCCACTTTTAATGTTTTTTAACTAGTTTATCTTACTAACTTTCTTAAAAAAATCTTTTTTGAAACTTTATTATTATAGTTGTATTTTACCCTTCATTGTATCTACCTTTATTCTTTGTATACACAAGGGTTTTTTCTTCTAAAAAATTAGGGGTACAACTTCTTCTAATAGATCAAAATACACCCTAAATCTAGCACTGGGCTTAATCTAGTCTCCAGCCCAAGCAAGTTCTCTCCACTTTCTTTTTTTTTTTATTCTCCCAACCAACTTACCTTATCAACTCCTTTGCTGGAAATTAAAAAAATTTTTTTTTCATCTTCGTAGTCATATTCTATACCTTCATTGTGTTTACCCTTATATATGTTTTTCATTCTTTAAAAATTTTGGGAGGTAGTTTCTTCTAAGAGACCAAAATACTTCCAAATTTAAGTGGGTGACCCTGTTCTAGTCACCAGCCTAATATATATATTTTTTTCGTTTTTTATATTTTTTCTTTATTTGTGTTCTTTTTTTAAATTTTTTTTTCTCTTTTCTGAACTTCATTTTACCCCCTTTCTCCACCCCCCCCCACGATCTGGGGTCTCTTCTGATTTGGTTAAAGCACATTTTCCTGAGGTCTTCGCCACCCTTTTAGTATTTCATTTGCTCCTTCATATATTCTTATCTGGACAAAATGACAAGGAAGAAAAACTTACCACAAAAAAAAAAAAACGAGAGGCAGTACTGAAGACTAGGGACCTAATCAATACAGATATTGGTAATATGTCAAATCTAGAGCTCAAGATGATGTTTCTGAAGGTTCTAGCCAAGCTCTAAAAAGGAATGGAAGATATTAGAGAAACCCTATTCAGAGAAATAAAAGCCCTTTCTGGACAAATAAAAGAACTAAAATCTAACCAAGTTGAAATCAAAAAAGCTAATAATGAGGTGCAATCAAAAATGGAGGCTCTTACTGCTAGGAAAAATGAGGCAGAAGAAAGAATTAGTGATATAGAAGACCAAATGACAGAGAATATAAAAGCTGAGCAAAAGAGAGACAAACAACTACTGGTCCAGGAGGGGAGAATTTAAGATATAAGTGATACCATAAGATGAAACAACATTAGAATAATTGGGATTCCAGAAGAAGAAGAAAGAGAGAGGGGAGCAGAAGGTATATTGGAGAGAATTATCGTAGAGAATTTCCCTCATATGCCAAAGGGAACAAGCATCAAAATCGAGTAGGTGCAGAGAATTCCCCTCAAAATCAATAAGAATAGGTCCACACCCCGTCATCTAATAGTAAATTTTACAAGTCTTAGCGACAAAGAGAAAATCCTGAAAGCAGCCCAGGACAAGAAGTCTGTAACATACAATGGTAAAAATATTAGATTGGCAGCAGACTTATCCACAGAGACCTGGCAGGAGAGAAAGAACCAGCTCTACAGGAAATATTGAAAGGGGTCCTCTAAGCAGAGAGAGACCCTAAAAGTAGTAGATCAGAAAGGAACAGAGACAATATACAGTAACAATCACCTTACAAGCAATACAATGGCACTAAATTCATATCTCTCAATAGTTACCCTGAATGTAAATGGGCTAAATGCCCCAATAAAAAGACATAGGATTTCAGAATGGATAAAAAAACAAAACCCATCCACATGCTGCCTACAAGAAACTCATTTTAGACCTGAAGACACCTCCAGCTTGAAAGTGAGGGGGTGGAAAACAATTTACCATGCTAATGGACATCAGAAAAAAGCTGGGGTGGCAATCCTTATATCAGATCAATTAGATTTTAAGGCAAAGACTATAATAAGAGATGAGGAAGGACACTATATCATACTCAAAGGGTCTGCCCAACAAGAATATCTAACAATTTTAAATATCTATGCCCCTAACGTGGGAGCAGCCAACTATATAAACCAATTAAAAACAAAATCAAAGAAGCACACTGACAATAATACAATAATAGTAGGGGACTTTAACACTCCCCCTCACTGAAATGGACAGATCATCCAAGCAAAAGATCAACAAGGAAATAAAGGTCTTAAATGACACACTGGAGCAGATGGACATCACAGATATATTCAGAACATTCCATCCCAAAGCAACAGAATACACATTCTTCTCTATGCACATGGAACATTCTCAAGAATACATCACATCCTGGGTCATAAATCAGGTCTCAAGAGGTATCAAAAGATTGGGATCATTCCCTGCATATTTTCAGACCACAATGCTCTGAAGCTAGAACTCAATCACAAGAGGAAATTTGGAAAGAGCCCAAATACATGGAGACTCAACAGCTTCCTTCTAAAGAATGAATGGGTCAAACAGGAAATTAAAGAAGAATTGAAAAAAATCATGGAAACAAATGATAATGAAAACACAACAGTCTAAAATCTGTGGGACACAGCAAAGGCAGTCCTGAGAGGAAAATATATAGCAATACAAGCCTTTCTCAATAAACAGAAAGGTCTCAAATACACAACCTAACCCTACACCTAATGGAGCTGGAGAAAGAACAACAAAGAAAGCCTAAACCCAGCAGGAGAAGAGCAATAATAAAGATCAAAGCAGAAATCAATGAAATAGAAACCAAAAAAACAATAGAACAAATCAACAAAACTAGGAGCTGGTTCGTTGTAAGAATTAATAAGATTGACAAACCCCTGCCCAGACTTATCAAAAAGAAAAGAGAAAGGACCCAAATAAATAAAATCATGAATGAAAGAGGAGAGATCACAACCAACACCAAGGAAATACAAACAATTATAAGAACATATTATGAGCAACTCTATGCCAACAAATTTGACAATCTGGAAGAAATGGATGCATTCCTAGAGATGTATAAACTACGAATACTGAACCAGGAAGAAATAGAAAACCTGAGCAGACCCATAACCAGCAAGGAGAGTGAAACAGTCATCAAAAATCTCCAAACAAACAGAATCCCAGGGCCAGACGGCTTCCCAGGGGAATTCTACCAAGCATTTAAAGAAGAATTAATTCCTATTCTCTTGAAACTGTTCCAAAAAATAGAAAGGGAAGGGGAACTTCCAAACTCATTTTATGAGGCCAGCATCACCTTGATCCCAAAACCAGACAAGGAACCCATCAAAAAAGAGAATTACAGACCAATATCCTTGATGAACACAGATGCAAAAATTCTCACCGAAATACTAGCCAATAGGATCCAACAGTACATTAAAAGGATTATTCACCACGACCAAGTGGGATTTATTCCAGGGCAGCAGGGTTGATTCAACATCTGCAAATCAATCAATGTGATACAATACATCAACAAAAGAAAGAACAAGAACCACATGATACTCTCAATAGATGCTGAAAAAGCATTTGACAAAGTACAGCATCCCTTCCTGATCAAAACTCTTCAAAGTGTAGGGATAGAGGGCACATACCTCAATATTATCAAAGCCATCTATGAAAAAAACACCGCAAATATCATTCTCAATGGAGAAAAACTGAGAGCATTTCCGCTAAGGTCAGGAGCACGGCAGGGATGTCCGTTATCACCACTGCTATTCAACATAGTACTAGAAGTCCTAGCCTCATCAATCAGACAACAAAAAGAAATTAAAAGCATCCAAATTGGCAAAGAAGTCAAAATATCACTCTTTGCAGATGATATGATACTATATATGAAAAATATATATGGAAAACCCAAAAGGCTCCACTCCAAAACTGCTACAGCTTGTACTGAGGGTGTTGGGGGGCAGGGCTGTTGGGAGAGGGTGGTGGGATTACATTATATGTTTATATAAAAATATATGTTTATATAAATATATATTTATATGTGTATATATTTATATATTAATACTTATATATATACAAATATATGTTTATATAAAAATAAAAAAATTTTAAAGATTAGTTTCTAAATGATAATAACAATAGTAAGGGACTTTAAAACCCCCTTATATCAATGGCCAAATCATCTAAATAGAAAAATCATTAAGAAACAATGGCTTTAAATGATACACTGGACCAGACCGATTTAACATATATTCAGAACATTCCATCCTAAGATAGCAGAATACACAGTCTTTTCAAGTGTATGTGGAACATTCTCCAGAATGTTGGGCCACAAAACAAGCCTCAACAAGTTTAAGATCAAAGTCAAACCATGAATATTTTCTGACATAATGCTATGAATCTATAAATCAGCCACAAGAAATAATTTGGAAAGAGTAGAAATACATGGAGATTAAATAACATGCTACTAAACAATGAATGTGTCACCAAGAAATCAAAGAAGAAATAAAAAAGTAAAAAAAAAAGAAAGAAAGAAAGAAAGAAATTAAAAATATATATGGAAACAAGTGAAAATGAAAACAATGGTTCAAAACCTTTGGGACATGGCAAAAGAGGTTCTGAGAGGGAAGGATATAGCAATACAGGCCTAGCTGAAGAAGAAAAAGAAATCTCAAACAATCTAATCTTTCACTTAAAAGGAACTAGAAAAAGAATATATAAAACCTAAAGCCAGCTGAGGTAGGAAATAAAGAATGGAGCAGAAATAAATGACATAGAAACTAAGATTATAGACACACACACACACACACACACACACACACACACAAAACAAACTGATGAAACAAGAAACTGTTTCTTTGAAAAAGAAATCAATAAAATAGATCAACTTCTAGCCAGATTTACCAAGGGGAAAAAAAAAAAGAAAAAGAAAAAGGACTCAAAATCACAAATGAAGAGAAATAACAACCAATACCACAGAAATACAAGCAATTTTAACAGAATATTATGAATAACTATATGTCAATAAATTGGTCAACCTGGAAGAAATGGATAAATTCCTAGAAATATATAAACTACCAAGTGATACAGGAAGAAGCAGAAAATGTGAAAAAATCAATAACCAGCAAAAAAAAAAAAATGAATCTGTAATAAAAAAACTCCCAACAAACAAGTCTAGGACCAGATGGCTTCAGAGGTGAATTCTACCAAACAAAAAAGTTAATAACTATTCTTTTAAAACTATTCAAAAAAAATAGAAATAGAAGGAAAACTTCTAAATTTCTTCTATGAGGCTAGCATTACCCTGATACCAAAACCAGATAAAGATACCACATAAAGAGAGAACTATAGGCCAGTATCTCTGATGAACACAGATGAAAAAATCCTCAACAAAACACTAGTAAACCAAGTCCAACAATACATTAAAAATTCATTCACCACAATCAAGTAGGATTTATTCCTGGTTTGCAAGGGTGGTTCAATATTCACAAAATCAATATGATACATCATCACATTAATAAGAGAAAGGATAAGAATCATATGATCATTTCAAGAGATGCAGAAAAAGTATTTGACAAACCATAACATTTATTCCTAATAAAGAACCCTCAACAAAGTAGGTTTAGAAGGAACATACCTCAACGTAATAAAGACCATATATGAAAAACCCACAACTAACAACATTCTTAATGGGGAAAAACAGAGGTTTTTCCCTAAGGTCGGGAACAAGACAAGGATGTCCATTCACTCTACTTTTATTTAACATAGTACTGGAAGTCCTGGCTGAAGCATTCAGACAACAAAAAGAAATAAAATGCATCTAGACTGGTAACAAAGAAGTAAAACACTCACTATTCATAGATGACATAATGTTCTATATAAAAAACCTGAAAGACTCCACCAAAAAAAAAAAAATACTAGAACTGATAAATTAAGTCACAGAAGAGAAAATTAGCACACAGAAATGTGTTGCATTTCTATACATTAATAATGAAGTAATAGAAAGAGAAATTAATAATCCCACTTACAACTGTACCCAAAGTAGTAAGATACCCAGGAATAAACCTAGATATAGATGAAAGACTTGTAGTCTGAAAGCCATAAAACACTGATAAAAGAAACTGAAGATGAGACAAAGATGAAAACACATCCCATTCTCATGGATTAGAAGAATATTGTTAAAATGTCTATACTACACAAAGCAATGCATATATTTAATCAATGTCCATCAAAATCCCAACATCATTTTTCACAAAACTAGGACAAACAATGCTAAAATTTGTATGGAACCACTAAGGACCCTGAAGAGCCAAAGCCAAAGTATCTTGAAAAAGAAAAGCAAAGCTGGAGGCATCACAATTCCAGAGTTCAGGTTATAATACCAAAGCTAAAGTAATCAAAACAGTATGGTACTGGCACAAAAACAGACACACAGATCCATAGAACAGGACAGAAATTCCATAAATAAGCCCATAATTATATGGTCAATTAATCTTTGACAAAGTGATAAAGAATATCCAATGGCAAAAGGACAGTCTCTCAACCAATAGTATTGGGGAAATTGAGCAGCAACATGTAAGAAATGAAACTGTACCACTTTCTTATACCATACATAAGAATAAATTTGAAATGGATAAAAGACCTAAATGTAAGATCTGAAACCATAAAAATCCTAAAAGAGAGCACAGGCAATCAGTGGCCATAGCAACATTTTTCTAGATAGGTCCTCTGAGAAATGGAAACAAAAGTAAAATATTGGGGCTACATCAAAATAAAAAGCTTCTGCACAGCAAGGGAAATAACTGAAAAAAAATTAAAAGATAACCTATGGAATGAGGGGAGATATTTGCAAATGACATATCTGATAAAGGGTTAGTATCCAAAATATATAAAGAAATTATAAATCTCAACACACAAAAACAAATAGTCCAATTAAAATTAGGCAGAATTCATGTCCTCTGCTCATTTCTTGAATGAATTATTTGTTCTTTGGGTGTTGATTTTGCTAAGCTCTTTATAGATTTTGGATACTAGCCCTTTATCTGATATGTCGTTTGCAAATATCTTCTCCCACTCTGTCAGTTGTCTTTTGGTTTTGTTGACTGTTTCCTTTGCTGTGCAAAAGCTTTTGATCTTGATGAAGTCCCAATAGTTCATTTTTTCCCTTGCTTCCCAATTGCCTTTAGCGTTGTTCCTAGGAAGAAGTTGCTGCGGTTGAGGTTGAAGAGGTTGCTGCCTGTGTTCTTCTCAAGGGAACAGACATTTCTGCAAAGAAGACATCCAGATGGCCAACAGACACATTAAAAAGTGCTCCACATCACTGGGCATCAGGGAAATACAAATCAAAACCACAATGAGATACCACCTCACACCAGTCAGAATGGCTAAAATGAACAAGTCAGGAAATGACAGATGCTGGTGAGGATGTGGAAAAAGGGGAACCTTCCTACACTGTTGGTGGGAATGCAAGCTGGTGCAACCACTCTGGAAAACAGCATGGAGGTTCCTCAAAAAATTGAAAATAGAGCTACCTTATGACCCAGCAATTGCACTACTGGGTATTTACCCTAAAGATACAAACGTAGTGATCCAAAGGGGCATGTGTACCCGGATGTTTATAGCAGCAATGTCCACAATAGCCAAGTTATGGAAAGAACCTAGATGTCCATCAACAGATGAATGGGTAAAGAAGAAGTGGCATATATACACAATGGAATACTATGCAGCCATCAAAAGAAATGAAATCTTGCCATTCGTGACAACGTGGATGGAACTAGAGCGTATTATGCTTAGCGAAATAAGTCAATCGGAGAAAGACAACTATCATATGATCTCCCTGATATGAGGAAGTGGAGATGCAACGGGGGGGGGGGGGTTAAGAGGGTAGGAAAAGAAAAAATGAAACAAGATGGGATCGGGAGGGAGACAAACCAAAAGAGACTCTTAATGTCATAAAACAAACTGAGGGGGTGGGGGGGAGGGGAATTGGGAGAGGGTGGTGGGGTTACATTATATGTTTAAATTAAAAAAAAATTTAAAAATAGGCAGAATTCATGAACAGAGATTTCTTCAAAGACAACATCCAGATGGCCAATAGACACATGAAAAGATCCTTATCATCTGTTATCAGGAAAATGCATATCAAAACTATAATCAGACACCTGTCAGAATGGCTAAAATCTATAACACAAGAAACAATAGGTATTGGTGAGGATGTGGAGAAAAAGGAATCCTCTTGCACTGTTGGTGGGAATGCAAATTGGTACAGCTGCTGTGGAACACAGTATGGAGGTTCCTCAAGAAGTTAAAGAAAACCTTATTAAAAAAAACATTAAAAAAAAACCTTAGTATTCAGCAATCACACTATTGGATATTTACCCAAAGAATACAAGAATGATAATTCAAAGGAATACATGCATCCCTACCCTATTTTTTAAAAATATTTATTTATTTATTTGACAGACAGAGATCACAAGTAGGCAGAGAGAGAGAAGAAGAAGCAGACTCCCCACTGAGCAGAGAGCCTGATGCGGGGCTCAATCCCAGGACCCTGGGATCATGACCTGAGCCAAAGGCAGAGGCTTTAACCCACTGAGCCACCCAGGCACCCCCCTACCCTATGTTTTACATTAGCATTGTTAACAATAGCCAAGATACGGAAGCAGTGCAAATGTCCATTGATTGATGGATGGATAAAGAGGTGGTATATACAGACAATGGAATATTATTCAGCCATAAAAATAAAGAAATCTTGCTATTCGTAAGGACATGGATCAAACTAAAGAGTATAACACTAAGTGGAATAAATCAGTCAGGGAAAGACAAACACCATATGATTTAACTTATATGTGGAATTTGAGAAGCAAAACAAGCAAGCAAAGGGAAAAAAGAGAGAGACAAATCAAGAAGCAGATTCTTAACTGTAGAGAACAGACTGATGGTTATCAGAGGGGAGGTCGATGGGAGGATGGGTGAAATTGGTGATGGAGATTAAGGAGTGCACTTGTCATGATGAGCACCAGGAGATTATAATACAAAACAAACAAAAGAGCTTTCCTTCAGTTAAAAAACAAAAACAAACAAAAAACAAACAAACAAAACCACATCATGGTTAAGTAAAACAAGCCAGACACAGTTGGAAATGTTTCATATAGGAAAATCCAAAAATACATTTGGTTGCCAGGAACTGTGAGAAGGAAAAAATTACTGATTGTTAACAGGTAGGAGTTTCTTTCTGTGGTGATAAAAACATTCTAGAATTAGAAAGTGGTGCTGGTTCCACAAATTTGGGAATTTGCTAATGAGTGAATTATATACTTTTAACAAATGATTTTCATATTATGTGCATTTTAGCTCAAAAAACTAAAATAAGTTTTAAAAAAATAAATGAAGTACAGCTACCTACAACATGGATGAAAATTATAAAATTTTTAACTAAACTTTATTTTTAAGTCCTAGAGAAACCAGATGTAAGAAGCTTCCATTTTTGTACAACTTAAACATGAGAAATTCTAAAAGGGAAATGAATAACAAAAATACAATTTAGGAATTTCTTTAATTGTGGGAGTAGCCCAAAAATATATGCATAATTAATGGGGACATCTGGATGGAGCAGTCAGTTAAGCAGCCAACTCAGTTTCTGCTCAGGTCGTGATCTCAGGGTCCTTGGATAGAGCCCTGGATGTGGCTCTGTGCTCAGCAGGGAGTCTGCTTGAGACTCTCTCACTCTTGCTCTGCCCCTCCCACCCTTGAAACTCTCTCTCTCTCTCTCTCTCTCAAATAAACAAATAAAATCTTCAAAAAAAAAAAAAAACCACTGGTAATTTTTTATTAAAAATGGTGTATGTTTGAATGTATTGTTTGTTTAAGTATGCTTTTTACTGAATATATAATTTTTTTTCTTTAAGATTTTATTCATTTATTTGACAGAGATCACAAGTAGGCAGAGAGGCAGGCAGAGAGAGATAGGAGGAAGCAGGCTTCCAGCTGAGCGGAGAACCTGATGTGGGGCTCGATCCCAGGACCCTGGGATCATGACCTGAGCTGAAAGCAGAGGCTTTAACCCACTGAGCCACCCAGGCGCCCCTGAATATATAATTTTAGTATCCTTTAAAATACTGTGTAATGAAAACATTTAAGTGACTTGCAGCTTTAGGTGGCTGGGAAAATGCTAGGGTTGCTAGTAAAAACAGTGGTGTTAAAAGCAGATGACCTGTCATTTCATGACATGGGTCAGCATTCCTTCTTTTAGTCAATCTGCACCACCAGCCTCCACTACTGATTGCTTCTTAGTCACCATTTTGTTGATGCCCAGGCAGCTGAGTCAGGAGCTGTGCTTTTTATAGATCTGGAGCATCAAAAGTGAGTCATCTACTCCCTTCTGTCACAGTTCATTAGAAAATTCTTTGACTCCCCATCAGCTAAAATGAACCTGCCTTATATCTAAGCAGTTATCAGTTATTATGCTGTGTTTAATATTTTAAATTCTTAATTCCCCTTAAATTATGATGCCCTGTGATTCCTGATTTGTTTCATGTAAGTATTTAATTGCTTTATGAGATTATACACTGGATGAGAGCAAAAACATCTTTGCCGAGATTATGTCAATTTGGATTTTCTAAATTCAGGTTATGGAAGTCACCTTGAAAAACAAATTTATTGTAAGAAGGGTTTTTTTTAATTATTATTTTGGGGTTTTAAAGGGCTTTGTTTTTAATTCTAAAAGCTTTATGACTTTATCATAAGGGGCAGCTCATGGGAGAAGAGGCTACAGTAACTCTTCAGGTTTTGGGACACAGTTTGGTAAGGGAAGAGGCAAGCTGGTTCAAGAAAAGAGGTCAGAAATGAAGTCTCAATTCCCAGCCTTGGAATCAAGCATTGGGTGGAGAAATTTTCACAAAGGAGAGGAGACATAGGCTCCGTAAGCTTGCAGACTTCAGCAAAATAATCATTAAACTGATGAAAATTACCAAACTACAAGTATTTAAAAATCTCTGGAAATTGACCTAAGATTAAGTAATTAATTGAAAAACATTTATTTAAATAAGTTTACAGAGTGTTAGCACAAGTAGTGTTAATCTGTGGCACTTAGGTTAGGAAATGCTCCCAACACCCATACCCCACTTCATACTCAACTTTCCAAAAGGTTTATTCTGGTTGGGCAGGCCAAGAAGAGACTGGCTCCCTTTTCCCTTCTCCTCTCCCACCCTCTCTCCCAATTAGAAGGCAATGGTTTCACTCTGGAGGAGTTCCATCAAAGCCAAACATAAGATCTAGGTTTCAGAAGATGTACACCTAGAGGATACAGCCAAGGAGACAGGGTCTCCCACCTACTCTACTTCACTTATAGGCTAAAGGCTCTATCCTAGTCAGACAATGGCACACCAGGACATCAAGACTTAGGACTTCCATTGCCTCTGCCTTACCCCTAAACCCAGCATCTGCTCATAGGACAGAAGTTCCAGGTCAGTTAGGATAACTTAAAAAAAAAAAAATGGATACTACCATTCTCCCAAGCTCTCTCTTAGGACAAAAAAAAAAAAAAAAAAAAAAAAATCACTCTGGGAGAAGCAGACCCTATTCTATTCCCCTTCCCAGCACTGTAAACAAAATTTCTTCTTGGGGGAAGGAGGGTGGGGAGCAAGATTTGAGGCCTGGCAGTTCCATAGCACTACCTTGGGGGGCCGACTTAATCTGGAACAGAGAATACAGGAACTCCTTCATACAAGCTTATTCTGTCCAATAGAGTCTTAATAATATACAATTACAGAAGCAATTAGATACTGGTAGCATCAAACAAATAGTAGACCCATCAGAAATTTCACAAGGAAGGGAATAAGGGGGAAAAAGATAGCCAAAAAGACCCTGATAGGATCACACTTATCCCTAGTAGTCTGAACGTCTGTACATATAAACTAGGGTACATCCACTCTGAAGCAATTGAACTGTTAATCCCTGGCTAAAAGCAGTGCAGATTTGAAATCTTTCTGAAATGGGTGGATTCTTACTGGCTCAGAAGGCATACTCACAATCCTTAATCCGTCACTGACTAAAAACTAACCTACACTGACCCAGGAGCAACTTCTAGTTCTAGCAAACTAGAAGAGATAAAAATTCTAGGCACTGACATAAGAGACTGCACCCTTGAGAAACGGACTTCACAAAATTAATTCAAGCAATGTGCTAAACAAATAGAACCAAGCTACAATAAGTCCCCAAACTACAAACATTGTATAAAATGTCTCGTTATGAAAAAAAGAGACTTGCAAAAAACAGAAGGTGTGATCCATACATAAGACAATCAGGCAATACATTAATACTTTTGAGGAATCTGTATGTTGGGCTTAGACAAAGATTTCAAATGAACAACTACAAGTATGTGCAAAGAACAAAGGAAATCATTCAAAAAAGAAAAAAAGGAAAGGAAAAGAAAGGAAAGAAAAGGAAAAGAAAAGAAAAAAGAAACGGAGGAAAAGAAAAGAAGGAAAAGAAAAAAATTAGGACTCAAATACAGAATAATAAACATACAGAAAATACCCAAAAAAAGGACATTCTGGAGTTAATATGTACAATAACTGAAGTGAAACATTAATTTACTAAAGTGGGCTCAGAAGTAGGTTTGACCAGCAGGAAAAAAGGAATCTGAGAACTTGAAGGGGAAAAAAAATTCTAGAGATTATCCAATATAGAGAAAGAAAAATGTAGTAAGAAAAGATGAACAAAGACTCAGAAAACTTTGAGACATCATAAAGATAAGCAACATCTAAAAAATGAGTATAACAGAAAAAGGAGAACACAAAAGAATGTTTCAAATAAAAAATCACTGAAAACTCTCTAAATATGATAAACATTAATCTGCACATCCAAAAATTCAACTTGCTCCAGTAGAATATACACAAAGTGATCCACATCTAGATAAATAATCAAAATATTGATATCCAAAGACAACAAGAAGATCTTGAAAGCAGGAGAATATGGACTCACCATACAGTGGAACTAAGGTTCAAAGAGCAAAGTTGCTAATTTTAGAAAATAAGGCTTCTCAATAGGTGGTCAAAGTAGGGATTGTTAAGACACTTTACACCTGTAGAGTTTTTGAGAGAAATTGACTCAGTAATTCAATTTTTTTCCCTCAAAGTAAGCATCAAGATTTCTACTGAAAATAGTTCCAGCCAAACCCAAGGAAGATGATGAGGCAACCCCAAATATAACTCTTCCAGGGAGATGAAAAAAAGCCATTCCCTTATTCACTTTGTGAAACTGGTATAACTTTAATACCTTTTGTACTTGGAAAGTTCTCCTATTTCTCGTGAGTTTAAAGAGGTTTTGAGAAGATGTTTCAAGTTACCCAGCATGGAAAATTCCTTGCCATTGGTCATCAGTAGTTTATGAACAGACACTGACGCACAGAGATCTAGATCACATCACTAATAGTGGGAAAGTTTGGAATTGAGGTCTAATTATCTGGTTCCAGAATTCATGCTCACATTCCTTGCTAAATACTTAGCACTCAATCTGACATTGAGCAGATTCTAACTGGTGGGTTAAACTACTTATATGACATTCATATTTGGGTATGATAGAATATCCTATCAATAGCAAAATATCTTGAATATACAGATCCACAAAAATAAAAACCTCTCTTATTTTTCTAGCACTTCATACTAAATTTATATTATATATGAAATTATAATGACTTTGCACATATATTTTTAAGGAACTCTAAAAACACTTTTCCTAGTATTATGTATTAAATTTATATTATATACAAAATTATGACTGCACATATATTTTTAAAAGACTGTTAAAAAAAGACTTAATAAGAATAGCTATGATAGAATAAAAATGCCTTAAGAAATATAACTGCAGAAATTTGGGGAGGAGCAAGATGTCGGAGGAGTAGGAGACTGAAATATCAGATCCCAGAAGTTCAGCTAGATTATTATCAAGCCATTCTGAACACCTACAAACTAAACAGGAGAGAGAAGAGAACAACAGCAATTCTAGGATCAGAAAATCGACCACTTTCTGGAAGGTAGGACGTGTGGAAAAGTGAATCCAAATCTGCAGGAAGATAGACCCTAGGGGCAGGGGCCAGCTTCTGGCAAGCATTAGAGCAGTGGAGCACAAAATCAGAACTTTTTTTTTTTGAAAGATTTTATTTATTTATTTGACAAAGAGAGATCACAAGTAGGCAGAGAGGCAGGCAGAGAGAGAGGTGGAAGCAGGCTCCCTGCTGAGCAGAGAGCCCGATGTGGGGCTCAATCCCAGGACCCTGGGATCATGACCTGAGCCGAAAGTAAAGGCTTTAACCCACTGAGCCACCCAGGCGCCCCCCAAATCAGAACTTTTATAAGTATGCTTCACTGAGGGACTTTGAACCAGAGGCTAAGTGAGGGGATGGAGCCCTCGTGGGGACAGTGTGGTCTCAGCACCCACAGGGTCACATAAAGACCGGGAATGTCTGAGTGTGGCAGAGCTCCCAGGTGTTGGAGTGGGGAAGCTGGCTGCAGAGATGGAGCTGAGAAATGGGCTCTCAGCTTGGAATAACCTTAAACCATGATCCAAAGCACAGGCAAGCCACAGCTCTTTGAGCAGGGACCACATAAGTGGCAGATCTGGAGAGACCTGCTCCTCCCTCCTTTGGGAGGAGCAGGGTGGGAGCAGCTGCAAGAATCTGCTGGATTTGGAGACTCCACAGGGGGCCGTGTGCCAGAGACAGAAACACTTGGTCACAGGCTGGATGAGTTCAGAGCGTGGCCAGAAACCAGGGAGATGGGAGTGATTGACTGCTTTTCTCTGAGGGTGCACTGAAGAGTGGGGCCCAGAGCTCTTGGATCCTATAAGCTGGAGATTGGGAGGCCACCATCTTCATTCCCATCCTCCAAAGATGTATGGAAAGCGTTCAGGAAACAAAAGCTCTGAGAGTGAACCGGAACACATTACTTAGCCTGGCCTCTGGCAAGGGCAGTGCAATTCCACCTCAGGCAAAGACATTTGAGAATCGCAGCACAGGCCCCTCCCCCAGAAATTAGCAAGAACATCCAACCAAGAGCAACTTCACCCATTAGTGAGAGCTGTGGAACTCCAGAGCTAGGGTAAAGCAACACATAGAATTTATGGCTTTTTCCCCATGATTCCTAAGTCAAGTATTTTTTTTTCTTATTCTATTTTTTAATTTTTTTTCTCTTTCCTATTTTAACTTTTTTTAAACTGTTTTATCTTATCAAGACCTTTTTAAAACTCTTGTTTAATTTGCATTGTTATAATCATATTTTATTGCTTCATTGTATTTAATCTTATTATTTGCATACATATAGGGTTTTTTTTTCCTTTAAAATTTTGGGATGCAATTTTTTCTAATAGATCAAAATATACCCTAAATCTAGCACATGGCTTTGTTCTAGTCTGCAGCCTGATCACATTCCTTCCTCTTTTTTTTCCAACCAACTTTTTATCAATTCCTTTTTTAGAATCTTTTAAAATATTCATCTTTACAGTCATATTCAATTACTTCATTGTGTTTACCACTATATTGAATATGTATGTTTTTCTTTCTTTAAAATTTTGGGAGGTAGTTTCTTCTAACAGACCAAAATACACCCAAAATCAAGTGTGTGGCTTTAATCTATTCACCAGAGTGTGTGTGTGTGTGTGTGTGTGTGTGTGTGTGTATTATATATATATATTCCCCCCACTTTCTTCTCCCCAGTTTCAGCTCTCTTCTGATTTGGTCAGAAGGGGAAAAAGGGGTCATTGTTCCCCTTTTACTATTTTATTCTCTCATTCCTCTATTATTATCTGGATAAAATGATGAGGCAGAAAACATTACCACAAAAAAAAAAAAAAAAGAACAAGAGGCAACACAATGGCTGGGGACTAATCAATACTGACATTAGTAATATGTCATAACTAGAGTTCAGAAAGATAATTATCAAGGTGATAACTGGGCTCAAAAAAAAGCATGGAAGATATTAGAAAATCCCTTTTTGGATAAATAAAATCCCTTTCTGGAGAAAAAAAAAGAACTAAAATACAAACAATTTTAAATCGAAAATGCTATTAATGAGGTGCAATCAAAAACAGAGGCTCTTGCTGCTAGGATAAATGAGGCAAAAGAGAGAATTAATGATATAGAAGAACAAATGAAAGAATTAATGATATAGAAGACCAAATGATGGAGAATAAAGAGGCTGAGCAAAAGAGAGACAAACAACTAATGGACCATGAGGGGAGAATTCGAGAGTTAAGTGAATACCATAAGATGAAACAATATTAGAATAATTGGGATCCCAGAAAAAGAAGAAAGAGAAAGAGGAGAAAGTATATTGGAGAAAATTATACTAGATAATTTCTTTAATTTGGTAAAGGGAAAAACATCAAAATCCAGAAGGCACCAAGACCCCCTCAAAATCAATAAAAATAGGTCAACACCCTGTCATCTAAAAGTAAAACTTAGAAGTCTCAGTGACAAAGAAAAAATCCTGAAAGTAGCTCAGGACAAGAGGTCTATAACATACAATGATAGAAACATTAGATTGGCAGTATACCTAACCACAGAGACCTGGCAGGCCAGAAAGGACTGACATGATATATTCAGACCACTAAATGAGAAAAATATGCAACCAAGAATACTATATACAGCAAGGCTGTTATTAAAAATAGAAGGAGAGATTAAAAGGTTCTAAGACTAACAAAAACTAAAAGAATTTGCAAACAACAAACCAGCCCTATAGGAAATATTGAAAGGTATCCTCTAAGCAAAGAGGCAGTCTAAAAGTAACATAGACCAGAAAGGAATAGAGACAATATACAGTAACAGTCACCTTACAGGCAATACAATGGCACTAAATTAATATCTTTCAATAGTTACCCTGAATGTAAATGGGCTAAATACCCAAACAAAAGAAACAGGGTATCAAAAGGGATAAAAGAACAAGAACCATCGATATGCTGTCTGCAAGAGATTCATTTTAGATGCAAAGACACTTCCAGATTTAAAATGAGGGGGTGGAAAACAATTTGCCATGCAAATGGACATCAAAAGAAAGCTGGGGTGGTAATTATTATTTCAGATAAATTAGATTTTAAGCCGAAGACTATAATAAGAGATAAGGAAGGACACTATGTCATAGTTAAAGGGTCTGTCCAACAAGAAGATCTAAGAATTTTAAATATCTATGCCCCTAATATGGGAGCAGACAATATATAAACCAAATAATAGCAAAATCAAAGAAACACATTGACAATAATACAATAATAGTAGACTTTAACACCCGTCTGACTGAAATGGACAGATCACATAAGCAAAAGGCCAACAAGGAAATACAGGCTTTAAATGACACACTGAACCAGATGGACATCCCAGATATATTCAGAACATTCTATCCCAAAGCAACAGAACACACATTCTACTCTAGTGCACATGGAACAGTCTCCAGAATAGATCACATCCTGGGTCTCAACTGGTACCAAAAGATTGGGATCATTTCTGGCATTTTCAAACCAAAATGCCTTGAAACCAGAACTCAACCAAAAGAGGAAAGTTAGAAAGAACTCAAATAGATGGAAGTTAAAGAGCATCCTACTAAAGAATGAATGGGTCAACCAGGAAATTAAAGAAGTATTTTTAAAAATTATGGAAACAAATGAACATGAAAACACAACTGTTCAAAATCTGTGGGACACAGCAAAGGTAGTCCTGAGAGGAAAATATAAAGCAATACAAGCCTTTCTCAAGAAACAAGAAAGGTCTCAAATACACAACCTAACCCTACACCTAAAGGAGATGGAGAGAGAACAACAAAGAAAGCCTAAACCTAGTAGCAGAAGAGAAATAATGAAGGTCAGAGCAGAAATCAATGAAATAGAAACCAAAAGAACAGTAGAACAAATCAATGAAACTAGGAGCTGGATTCTTTGAAAGAATTAATAAGATTAATTAACCCCTGGCTAGACTTATCAAAAAGAAAAGAGAAAGGACCCAAATAAATAAAATCATGAATGAAAGAGGAGAGATCACAACCAACACCAAAGAAATACAATTATAAGAACATATTATAAGCAACTATACACCAGCAAATTGACAATCTGGAAGAAATGGATGCATTCCTAGAGACATATAAACTACCAAAACGGAACCAGGATGAAATGGAAAACCTAAACAGAAGCATAACCAGTAAGGATATTGAAGCAGTCATCAAAAATCTCCCAACAAACAAGAGCCCAGGGCCAGACGGCTTCCCAGGGGAGTTCTACCAAACAGGTAAAGAAGAATTAATACATATTCTCCTGAAACTGCTCCAAAGAATAGAAATGGAAGAAAAACTTCCAAAATAATCTTATGAGGCCAGCATTGCCTTGATCCCAAAACCAGAAAAAGACCCCATCAAAAAGGAGAATTACACACCATTATCCTTGATAAACACAGATGCAAAAATTCTCACCAAAATACTAGCCAATAGGATCCAACAGTACATTAAAAGGATTATTCACCATGACCATGTAGGATTCCAGGGCTGCAGGGTTGGTTCAACATCTGCAAATCAATTGATGTGATACAATACATTAATAAAAGAAAGAACAAGAACCATATGATACTCTCAATAGATGCTGAAAAAGCATTTGACAAAGTACAGCATCCTTTCTTGATCAAAACTCTTCACAGTGTAGGGATAGAGGGTACATACCTCAATATCATCAAAGCCATCTATGAAAAACGCACAGTGAATATTATTCTCAATGGGGAAAACCAAGAGCTTTTCCCCTAAGGTCAGGAACATGGCAGGGACATCCACTATCTCCACTGCTATTCAACATAGTACTAGAAGTCGTAGCCTCAGCAAACGGACAACAACAAAAAAATTAAAGGTATCTGAATCAGCAAAGAAGAAGTCAAACTCTCACTCTTTGAAGATGATATGACACCCTATGTGAAAAACCAAAAGACTCCACTCCAAAACTGTTAGAACTCATACAAGAATTCAGTGAAGTGTCAGGTTATAAAATCAATGCACAGAAATCAGTTGCATTTCTATACACCAACAACAAGACAGAAGAAGGAGAAATTAAGGAGTCGATCCCATTCACAATTGCACCCAAAATCATAAGATACCTAGGAATAAACATAACCAAACAGGCTAAGAATCTATACTCAGAAAACTATAAAGTACTCATGAAAGAAATTGAGGGAGACACAAAGAAATGGAAAAATGTTCCATGCTCATGGATTGGAAGAACAAATATTGTGAAAATGTCTAGGATACCTAAAGCAATCTACACGTTTAATGCAATACCTATCAAAATACCATCCATTTTTTTTTTCAAAGAAATGGAACAAATAATTCTAAAATTTATATGGAATCAGAAAAGACATCAAATAGCCAGAGGAATGTTGAAAAAGAAAGCCAAAGTTGGTGACATCACAACTCCAGACGTCAACCTCTATTACAAAGCTGTCACCATCAATATAGTATAGTACTGGCACAAAAACAGACACATAGATCAATGGAAAATAATAGAGAGATCCTGGAAATAGACCTTCAACTCTATGGCCAACTAATCTTTGACAAAGCAGGAAAGAAGGTCCAATGGGAAAAAGACAGCCTCTTCAATAAGTGGTGTTGGGAAAATTGGACAGCCACATGCAGAAAAATGAAACTGGACCATTTCCTTACAACACACACAGAAATAGACTCCAAATGGATGAAAGATCTCAATGTGAGATAGGAATCCATCAAAATCCTTGATGAGAATATAGGTAGCAACCTGTCCGACCTCAGCCTCAGCAACTTCTTCCTAGAAGCATCACCAAAGGCAAGGGAAGCAAGGGCAAAAATGAACTATTAGGACTTCATCAAGATCAAAAGCTTTTGCACAGCAAAGGGAACAGTCAACAAACCAAAAGACAACCGACAGATTGGGAGAAGATATTTGCAAATGACCTATCAGATAAAGGGCTAATAACCAAAATATATAAAGAGCTTAGTAAACTCAACACCCAAAGAACAAATAATCCAATCAAGAAATGGGCAGAGGACATGAACAGACATTTCTGCAAGGAAGACATCCAGATGGCCAACAGACACATGAAAAGGTGCTCCACATCACTCAGCATCAGGAAAATACAAATCAAAACCACAAAGAGATACCACCTCACACCAGTCAGAATGGCTAAAATTAACAAGTCAGGAAACAGCAGATGTTGGCGAGGATGCAGAGAAAGGGGAACCCTCCTACACTGTTGGTGGGAATGCAAGCTGGGGAAGCCACTGTGGAAAACAGCATGGAGGTTCCTCAAAAAGTTGAAAATAGAGCTACCCTACAACCCAGCAATTGCACTACTGGGTACTTACCCTAAATATACAAATGTAGTGATCCAAAGGGGCATGTGTACCCAAATGTTTATAGCAGCAATGTCCACAATAACCAAACTATGTAAAGAACCTAGATGTCCATCAACAGATGAATGGATAAAAAAGAGGTTGTACATATATACAATGGAATATTATCTAGCCATCAGAAGAAATGAAATCTTGCCACTTGTGATGACATGGATGGAACTTGAGGGTATTATGCTGAGTGAAATAAGTCAGTCAGAGAAAGACAATTGTCATATGATCTCCCTGATATGAGGAATTTGAGAGGCAAAGTGAAAGGTTTGGGGGTAGGGAAGGGAAAAATGAAACAAGATGGGATCTGGAGGGAGACAAACCATGAGAGATGCTTCATCTCACAAAACAAACTGAGGGTTGCCAGGGGGAGGTGGGTAGGGAGAGGGTGGTTGGGTTATGGACACTGGGGAAGGTATGTGATATGGTGAGTGCTGTGAAGTGTGTAAACCTGGTGATTCACAGACCTGTACTCCTTGGTCTAATAATACATTATATGTTAATAAAAAATTGAAATTAAAAAAAAAAGAAGAAAGGGGGAAAAAAGAAATACCCAAATTCTTTATTCTACCAGTAATCAAATTGAAAGAATGCAATACCATTTTGTGGGTATTTAATTAGCCCAAAATTTAAATGATAGTAATCCTTGTAAGGAAATAGAATAATGAAGTTAGAGTTGAGACTGTAGCCTCATTATCCTGTGTTTGAACTTTCAACCCATAATTTACCAGCTTTTACTTAATATCTTGTTTTTAAGTGTTTAAATCTTGGTTTTCTCATCCTTAAAATTAGCCTAGTTTTTCTACTCCACCATTTTGAGGATGGAACAAATTAGTATTTGTAAACATGCATCTAACAGTGTTAATATGTGTGAGACATAGTAATACCTCCATAAATGTTAGCTATAAGTATAAGTAGGAATTTCTATAAATTGGTATGCTTTCTAAGAAAGAATTTGCTCCACTTGAGCATAAAAAGAGCATTTAAAAAAGCATTAAAAAGTACTTGAGTTTTTAATCTAGTAATCCCCCTTCTAGGAAAAGTAGACCAACAAAATAGTCACTAATTCTAACATTTATATACAGTGATTTTTTTTTAATTAAGGGGCTCTGATAAATTGGAAGCCACTGAAATATCCAACATTTGGAACAAAATAAAAATCAATAAAATTAAGGCACTTATAATGGACTTTGTTTAAATGCTATTAAATTAATATGGAACATCTACTACAGCCAAGATATAAAAATAAGGATCTAATTTAACTTCCTATCTTAACTAGAAAACTAGATAAAATAAATAAAAATAAATTTTAGATATTGGACAATAGATCAGGATTGTAATTCCTAAAAAGATGGAAACAAATGAGATTAAAACCTACACTTGTCCCAGTTTACCCAGAAGCAATTTCTAGGCTGTAGTGCAGTGAGGAGGAACTCAAAAGAACCTCACTTTTTGCTGAGTGAAGGCCAGTATCAAAGAGAGGACACTAGAGATCTGCGGAGGGATCCTCTCAAATCTTTGGCTTAGTATTGATTTGTACATGTGAGAGGAAAGGAAAAGTACCAGTGGGGAAAACATTGGCAGCATAACTTCTGAAGCTCACATAAGACTGAGAATTTTTTTGGAACCCCACAAACCAAAATGGAAAGATATCAAACTGCCTGGAGCATTTGGTAGAGTTGTTACAATATATTACCTTAGTAATGGGAGTATATTACCACTACATAGAAGATATCTATATTCCTTCCTTAACAAAGCTTAAAGGCTTCAACGTGATTTAACTAATTCTGAGTAATTTAACTATATACCATAACTAAAAGACAACAAAAACCCAAAAAACTCACAATGTGTAAAGTAGTACAACAAAATTAATGGACAAGGACATTAACACATCTATTGTAAATAGTCTTATGTTTAAGATCTAGAGTAAACTGTAAGCATCTAAAATGAAAAAGATCCAAATATAGCTTTTATTTTTTTAAGAGGAAGCATTTTATATGGTTTTTATTTTCAGAAATATCAGAATAGTAAAAAGCACATATGATGCTGGTAAAGACTACTAGTTCCTTCCTAAATCCATTCTTCTCTTTGTCCATAATAATAGAACTCTGACCTAGTTACCATAATGAGACAACTACAGGAGAGATTAGGAAATATAGTTTTTATTCCATATGGCTAAAGACAAATATAGCTTTTAGAGGTAAGACACACAGTATCTGAAAATTTTTAAAAAGGGCAATAACAGCAGATGAGATAATGAAGAAATCAGTCCCATGAACATATAGTTAAAAAAAAAACTATAAAAAAAAATAAACAGAGCAGCAGTGAATTTATGGAATATCACCATGAGGTATCTATCATATATGAAATTGGAGTCCCAGAAATTGAAAAAAAGGGCTGGGGAAGGGGAAGTGCCAGAAAAAGTACTTGAAGAAATAATGGCCAAAATATTTCCAAGTTTGATTTTTAAAAAATTCACAAATGCAAAATACTCAAATGCAAAAGTGGCTGGCTCTCGGCAAGCAGTGGAGCAACAGAGCACAAAATCAGGACTTTTAAAAGTCTGCTCCACCGAGGGACATCACTCCAGAGGCTAAACCGGGGTGAAGCCCACATGGGGAAGTGTGGCCTCAGGTCCCACAGGGTCACAGAAGGATCAGAGGTGTCTGAGTGTCGCAGAGCTTGCAGTTATTAGAACGGGAAAGCCGGCTACAGAGACGGAGCAAAGGAATGAGCTCTCAACTCGGGATAACCTTGAACTGTAATCTGTAACACAGGTCACTGCTCTGTGAGTGGGATCCCCACAAGATCTGGGGAGAGCCTGCCCTGGGGATCTGTGGGGCTCGGGGACTCCAGGCAAAGCTTTGTGCCAGAGACAGAGACACTTAAGGCTGGGTGAGCTTGGAGTGCAGCCAGAGGCCAGGGAGATGGGAGCAATTGAGTGCTTTTCTTTGAGGAAAGCACTGAAGAGTAGGGCTCCGAGCTCTCGGCTCCCCTGGGCTGGAGACTGGGAGGCCGCCATTTTCATTCTCGTCCTCCAGAACTCTATGGAAAGCGTTCAGGGAACAAAAGCTCCTGAAAGTGAACCTGAGAGGATTACTTAGCCTGGCGCCTGGTAAGGGCGGTGCAATTCCGCCTCAGGCAAAAACACTAGAGAATCACTACAACAGGCCCCTCCCCCAGAAGATCAACAAGAAATCCAGCCAAGCCCAAGTTCACTTACCAAGGAGAACAGCAGAATTCCAGAGGAGGAGAAAGCAAAGCATGGAATTCATGGCTTTCTCCCCATGAATCTTTAGTCTTGCAAAGTTAATTAATTTTAATTGTTTTTTCTTCTGCTAATTTTTTAAAATTTTTTACCATTTCCTCTTTTAACATTTTTTAACTAGTTTACCTTCATACCTTTCATAAAAAAAAATCTTTTTTGAACCTTCGCTGTTATAATCATATTTTATCCTTCACTGTATCTAATGTTAGGTTTTATATACACATAGGGTTTTTTCTTCCAAAAAATTTGGAGTACAATTTCTAATAGATTAAAATACACCCTAAATCTAGCACTGGGCTTGATCTAGTCTCCAGCCTGTGCAAATTCTCTCCACTTTCTTTTTCTTTATTCTGCCAACCAATTTACCTTATCAATTCCTTGTTAGAAATTTTAAAAAAATTTTTTTCATCTTTATAATCATATTCCATCCCTTCATTGTGTTTACCCTTATATATGTTTTCATTCTTTAAAATTTGGGGAGATAGTTTCTTCTAAGAGACCAAAATACTTCCAAAATTAAGTGGGTGACCCTGTTCTAGTCACCCTCCTAATATATATATTTTTTTCTTTATTTGTTTTCTATTTTTAATTTTTTTTCTGAACTTTTTACCCCCTTTCTCCTGGCCATGATTTGGGGTCTCTTCTGATTTAGTTAAAGCACGTTTCCTGGAGTCTTTGCCACCCTTTTAGTATTTCATTTGCTCCTTCATATATTCTTATCTGGACAAAATGACAAGGCGGAAACACTCACCACAAAAAAAAAAAGAACAACAGTCAGTACCAAAGGCTAGGGACCTAATAAATACAGACATTGGTAAAGTGTCAGATCTAGAATTCAGAATGATAATTCTCAAGTTTCTAGCCAGGCTCGAAAAAGGCATGGAAGATATTAGAGAAACCCTGTCTGGAGAAATAAAAGCTCTTTCTGGACAAATAAAAGAAATAAAATCTAACCAAGTTGAAATCAAAAAAGCTATTAACAAGGTGCAATCAAAATGGAGGCTCTTACTGCTAGGATAAATGAGGCAAAGAGAGAATTAATGATATAGAAGACCAAATGACAGAGAATAAGGAAGCTGAGCAAAAGAGGTACAAACAACTACTGGACCACGAGGGGAGATTTCAAGAGATAAGTGATACCATAAGATGAAACAATATTAGAATAATTGGGATTCCAGAAAAAGAAAGAAAGAGGGGAGAAGAAGGTATATTAGAGATAATCATTGTAGTGAATTTCCCTAATATGGCAAAGGAAACAAGCACCAAAATCCAGGAGGTGCAGAGAATTCCCCTCAAAATCAATAAGAATAGGTTCACACTCCGTCATTTAATAGTAAAATTTACAAGTCTTAGCAACAAAGAGAAAATACTGAAAGCAGCAGGGGACAAGAAGTCTGTAACATACAATGGTTAAAATGGAGATTGGCAGCGGACTTATCCACACAGACCTGGCAGGCCAGAAAGAACTGGCATGATATATTTAGAGCACCAAGCGAGAAAAACATGCAGCCAAGAATACTATATCCAGCTAGGTTATCATTGAAAATAGAAGGAGAGATAAAAATCTTCCAGGACAAACAAAAACTGAAAGAATTTGCCAACACCAACCAGCTCTACAGAAATATTGAAAGGGGTCATCTAAACAAAGAGAGACCCTAAAAGTAGTAGATCAGAAAGGAACAAAGACAATATACAATAACAGTCACCTTAAAGGCAATCCAATGGCACTAAATTCATATCTCTCAATAGTTAACCTAAATGTAAATGGGCTAAATGCCACAATGAAAAAGACATAGTGTATCAGAATGGATCAAAAAACAAAACCCATCAATATGCTGCCTATAAAAAACTCATTTTAGACCCAAAGACACCTCCAGATTGAAAGTGAGGGGGTGGAAAACAATTTACCATGCTAATGGACATCAAAAGAAAGCTGGGATGGCAATCCTTATATCAGAACAATTAGATTTTAAGCCAAAGACTATAATAAGAGATGAGGAAGGACACTATATGATAGCTAAAGGGTCTGTACAACAAGAAGATCTAACAATTTTAAATATCTATACCCCTAACGTGAGAGCAGCCAACTATATAAATCAATTAATAACAAAATCAAAGAAACACATTGACAATAATACAATAATAGTAGGGGAATTTAACACTCCCCCTCACTGAAATGGACAGATCCTCCAAGCAAAAGATCAACAAGGAAATAAAGGTCTTAAATGACACACTGGATGAGATGGACATCACAGATATATTCAGAACATTCCATCCCAAAGCAACAAAATACACATTCTTCTCTAATGGACATGGAACATTCTCCAGCATAGATCACATCCTGGGTCATAAATCAGGTCTCAACCGGTATCAAAAGACTGGGATCATTCCCTACATATTTTCAGACCACAATGCTCTGAAGCTAGAACTCAATCACAAGAGGAAACTTGGAAAGAACCCAAATACATGGAGACTAAACAGTATCCTTCTAAAGAATGAATGGGTCAACCAGGAAATTAAAAATGAATTGAAAAAATTCATGAAAACACAATGGTTCAAAACCTGTGGGACACAGCAAAGGCAGTCCTGAGAGGAAAATATATACTGATACAAGCCTTTCTCAAGAAACAAGAAAGGTCTCAAATACACAACCTAACCCTACACCTAAAGGAGCTCGAGAAAGTACAACAAAGAAACCCTAAACCCAGCAGGAGAAGAGAAATCATAAAGACCAGAGCAGAAATTAATGAAATAGAAACCCAAAAAACAATAGAACAAATCAATGAAACCAGAGCCGGTTCTTTGAAAGAATTAATAAGATTGATAAACCCCTGGCCAGACTTATCCAAAAGAAAAGAGAAAGGACCCAAATAAATAAAATCATGAATGAAAGAGGAGAGATCACAACCAACACCAAAGAAATACAAACAATTATAAGAACGTACTATGAACAACTCTACGCCAACAAATTTGACAATCTGGAAGAAATGGATGCATTTCTAGAGACATATAAACTGCCAAAACTGAACCAGGAAGAAATAGAAAACCTGAACAGACCCATAACCAGTAAGGAGAGTGAAAGAATCATCAAAAATCTCCAAACAAACAAAAGCCCAGGGCCAGATGGCTTCCCAGGGGAATTCTACCAAACATTTGAAGAATTAATTCCTATTCTCCTAAAACTGTCTCAAGAAAAAGAAATGGAAGGAAAACTTCCAAACTCATTTTATGAGGCCAGCATCACCTTGATCCCAAAACCAGAGAAGGATCCCATCAAAAAAGAGAATTACAGACCAATATCCTTGATGAACACAGATGCAAAAATTCTCACCAAAATACTAGCCAATAGGATCCAACAGTACATTAAAAGGATTATTCACGATGACCAAGTGGGATTTATTCCAGGACTGCAAGTTTGGTTCAACATCCGCAAGTCAATCAATGTGATACAATACATTAATAAAAGAAAGAACAAGAAACATATGATGCTCTCAATAGATGCTGAAAAAGCATTTGACAAAGTACAGCATCCCTTCCTGATCAAAACTCTTCAAAGTGTAGGGATAGAGGGTACATACCTCAATATCATCAAAGCCATCTATGAAAAACCCACTGCAAATATCATTCTCAATGGAGAAAAACTGAGAGCTTTTCTGCTAAGTTCAGGAACACAGCAAGGATGTCCATTATCACCACTGCTTTTCAACATAGTACTAGAAGTCCTAGCCTCAGCAATCAGACAGCAAAAAGAAATTAAAGGCATCCAAATCAGCAAAGAAATCAAACTCTCTCTTTGCAGATGATATGATACTATATGTGGAAAACCCAAAAGGCTCCACTCCAAAACTGCTAGAGCTTGTACAGGAATTCAGTAAAGTGTCAGGATATAAAATCAATGCACAGAAATCAGTTGCATTTCTTTACACCAACAACAAGACAGAAGAAAGAGAAATTAAGGAGTCAATCCCATTCACAATTGCACCCAAAACCATAAGGTACCTAGGGATAAACTTAACCAAAGAAGCAAAGAATCTATTCTCAGCAAACTATAAGGTACTCATGAAAGAAATGGAGAAAGACACAAAGAAATGGAAAAATGTTCCATGCTCACAGATTACAAGAAAAATTGTGAAAATGTCTATGCTAAAAAGTTGTGAAAATGTCTAGCTACCTAAAGCTATCTACACATTTAATGCAATTCCTATCAAAATCCCATCTATTTTTTTCGAAGAAATGGAACAAATAATCCTAAAATTTATATGGAACCAGAAAAGACCTCGAATAGCCAAAGGAAAATTGAAAAAGAAAGCCAAAGTTGGTGGCATCATAATTCCAGACTTCAAACTCTATTACAAAGCTGTCATCATCAAGACAGTATGGTACTGGCACAAAAACAGACACATAGACCGATGGAACAGAATAGAGAGCCGAGAAATAGACCCTCAACTCTAAGGTCAACTAATCTTCGACAAAGCAGGAAAGAATGCTGAAGGAAAAAAAAAGACAGTATCTTCAACAAATGGTGTTGGGAAAATTGGACAGCCACATGCAGAAAAATGAAATTGGACCATTTCCTTACACCACACATGAAAATAGGCTCAAAATGGATGAAGGACCTCAATGTGAGAAAGGAATCCATCAAAATCCTTGAGGAGAACATAGGGAGCAACCTCTTTGACCTCAGGTGAAGCAACTTCTTCCTAGGAACATCGCCAAAGGCAAGGGAAGCATGGGCAAAAATGAACTATTAGGACTTCATCAAGATCAAAAGCTTTTGTACAGCAAAGGAAACAGTCAACAAAACCAAAAGACAACAAACAGAATGGGAGAAGATATTTGCAAACGACATATCAGATAAAGGGCTAATACCCAAAATTAATAAAGTGCTTGGCAAACTCAACACCCAAAGAACAAATAATCCAATCAAGAAAGGGGCAGAGGTGATGGTCAAACAAACAAACAAACAAACAAAAAAAGAAATGGGCAGAGGACATGAACAGACATTTCTGCAAAGAAGACATCCAGATGGCCAACAGACACATGAAAAAGTGCTCCACATCACTGGGCATCAGGGAAATACAAATCAAAACCACAATGAGATACCACCTCACACCAGTCAGAATGGCTAAAATGAACAAGTCAGGAAATGACAGATGCTGGTGAGGATGTGGAGAAAGGGGAACCCTCCTACACTGTTGGTGGGAATGCAAGCTGGTGCAACCACTCTGGAAAACAGCATGGCGGTTCCTCAAAAAGTTGAAAATAGAGCTACCCTACAACCCAGCAATTGCTCTACTGGGTATTTACCCTAAAGATACAAACGTAGTGATCCGAAGGAGCACGTGCACCAGAATGTTTATAGCAGCAATGTCCACAATAGGCAAACTATGGATAGAACCTAGATGTTCATCGACAGATGAATGGATAAAGAAGAGGTTGTAGGGGCGCCTGGGTGGCTCAGTGGGTTAAGTCTCTGCCTTCAGCTCGGATCATGATCCCAGGGTCCTGGGATCGAGCCCCACATCAGGCTCTCTGCTCAGCAGGGAGCCTGCTTCCCTTCCTCTCTCTCTGCCTGCCTCTCTGCCTAGCTGTGATCTCTGTCTGTCAAATAAATAAATGAAATCTTTAAAAAAAAAAAAAAGAAGAAGAGGTTGTACATATATACAATGGAATACTATGCAGCCATCAAAAAAAGAAATCTAAAGCTTCCCGCCAGTTGCCTGTGAGGAACAGAATCTTCCTGTCATCAGCCATGTGAGTGACCCATCTCTCAATGGCTGGCTGACCCAAGCCAAGTCAAGCCTCAGATTACACAGCTCTACATACTCTCTTGACTGCAACAGCAAGCTGGTTAAGCTATCTGAATTCCCAACCTCCAAAACATATAAGGTTATAAACATATATTGTTGTCACATAGTAGGTTCGGGGTACTTTGTCTTATAGCAATCCTGCCCCTATATAAGTCCTAAACTTCCTCATGGCTATTTTAAGGCACCCAGGCATAAAAATAACCCAAGAGTATTCTCTCAGCAAGTAATCTGGATTTGGAAATATACTTCCAAGTGAAGATATAGATAAGAAAGATACTTTTATTGGTATCTATATTTTATCCAGTAGAAAACAACAAACAACAAACAATAACAAATAATACTGACTGAGTAAAATAATAGGACAATAATCTACCTATTAGTTAGGATAATAATCTACCTCCTTAGTATAATAATCTACCTACTACTACCTTTAAAAATCTGAAATAATGTTCTTCCACACAAACAGGACTCCAAATAAAGATAAATTAGTGTAATAAGCAGTTTCAGAGAAGCCTAGCATTCCTGAGAGTTGGTTTCCAAGATACGCTGCTTTGGGTTTTTAGATTTGCCACTGTTAGCAGTGTAAACCTAAGTCAATTAGCCTTTTAGGGTCTCTTGTGTACAGTAGTTTTTAATCTAATTTTGGTCAAAGATACCTTCGTGAATCTAGAATCTTTCTCCTGATAAAGACATACTGCTATAGTGAGTTTTACACATTCTCAGCTTCTTCTGGAAAGTATTTCTAACCTGGCAACTGTGCCTAGTTAAACTTGAGTTATTCTGGTAGTTTGAGTCCAAGTAACTCTTAGATTTCTGGCATTTTATAAATCTGAAGTCTTTTAATTATATGGTTTACTACATACGTACTACCTCACTGCATACACTAACTACTGCTTTATAAATGAAGTTGGTGTTTTCTTCACCAAGTGTTTTCTGTTCCCAAGGATGCAGAGACTCCAAATGCTAATACAAGTGTAGAGTCACCCATTCTTATTACAGCTGATTTATATAACCTGCTACAACAAACCTATCTGGTAAAATGTATGCTTAGTGTTAATAGTGGGAACTTATACTGGTATTCACCTAGGAGACTAGATTTAAAGTAAACCCTCAGGACACTAACATGTATTCAGCTTTCTGTTTAATTAATCTTTTTTACTTAAGTCTCTGAAAAGAAACTCTGAATAAAAGGGTACATTGATCACAGATAAGCAGCATCATTTTCTCAAACAACCCCATTTTGTCATGCACAGGGTAGCATATAGAGATCATAGCACTGTGCCCACAATCTCTGATTTTACTGTATTTAACTGATTTGCATGACTCCTCCCAACACTCATAGCTGAGTATAACTACAAATACCCACAAATAATTTTTCTATAGGTTAACCTCTTTATAGTCAAAAAGATCAGAACAGAGAGCAGTTGAAATGAATCTATTAGATGCTTAGGATGGATCAATACCTATTTTATCAAGGAAAGAAAAGAAGGTACTGAAGCATCTCATTTGATTACTGTTTGGGACAAGGCAGCAGGAAATCACCTGAGAGGGCTCATTCCTCCCTGATGGGTCCAGGGCAGAAAATTCCTCAGAATCCACAACTTGCTCTCCAAAGAAAGTGAAAACAATGCTTCCCTACTTACTAAATGTTTCTGCTAGCTTAAGAGATATACTCCCATGGAGCTATCCTGGTTGGAGCCTTCCTCATCGTTTGGTTGCATAGATTTTTCATAATTTAACTTCAAAATACATAACGATAAGGAGAATGGGGGATATTTAAATAACTCCTGACTGCATCAAGAAGGGCAAAATAAACCCTTTCATACAATTCCTATTATTTAAAAGATCCAAGTTTTTAAAATTTCTATTCCAAAGAAAGATACCTTTTTCTCCTTTGCATTAGAACACAGAACAAAAGAGAAACATTGCAGAGACAATTGGCTACACTACTCAAGGGTAAGGAGTGTTAAGTCACCAAAGGCCACCTCCAACCCTCTCTGTGACCACAATTCCATGGGTGGAAAAAGAAAGAAAGAAAGAAAAGATGAATCCAGCTAACATAATTCAAGTTAAAAAAAATAACACTCTAAGGCAATTTAGAAGATCTTTAGCAATTTATGATAATGTACAATCATATTCTTTTCTCCTAAAAGACTTGTGCCTACGATTGTCGTTATTTCTTGTTAAGGTGAAATATCACTCATCTTGAAACAGATGTGAAATTATCCTTATTAGATACTTTTCCTTGACGTTGGTATTTTAACACTGTGATTAAACCAGATGGAAGACAACTTTCCCCCCGCCTTTCTTGAAAAAGGGAAGGGAGGAAAATAAAACACACACACACAACCAGGTACTTTCAGATTCTAGTTGCCATAACAACTTGAGTCAGCTTCCATCATTAAAGCATCTTTTGATCACTCTTACGGATTTTTTTGTGTAATAAGTAAAAGATTCATTATTTCACTTATTTTCTATTGAGAAAATTCTCCTCCTCTTTGAAAACAGCTCATTGTCTGTTTTATTAAACAAAAGCAGACAAGTACTATAAACTCCCCCTCAAACCTATAAACCACAAAGGCTCCCCAAAGAAAGCTTTGAAGTATTATATTACACTTGCAGGCTTCTAATGATATTTTTAAAGGGTATTTTGTTTCCATGAAAATTAAATACTTCTGGCAATTTTACAATGTGAGAACTATCCATATATTTTTCTCTTTCAATAGGCCGATTCAAAAATTGTTTACGGTAACACCACCAAAACATATTGCAGTCAAACACCTTCCTTCTGGCCTCTTTCGTCTATTGTTTAATCTCTAGGTCTGAACACATCTGGAAAACAGTGAAGTCAGTTGGAAGTGTGAGAAGCCGGTATCAAAGCAAGTTGCTTCCTAGCAACAGCACTTGGGGAAAATAGGCTTCATTTGTCAAGTGGCCCCAAAGCAGGAAATCAGGGGGCCGTGGGGACTGATAACGGCATATATAAGGTGCAAAACATAAGTTAACATTTACCTTCCCAAGGTGGAATATTTAATGTCCTCTATAAACAGGACATACAAACTAAACAAAGTCAAAAGAGCCCCAGTGGCTCAGTGTGGAAAGCTTCTCACACTCCTGTGATGAAGGACCAGCTTGTATATGTGACCAATTCATCAGATTGTGACTTTTGTAAAATGTCATTTTAAGAAAGTCTTTAGAAAACTGAAATTAAAAGGGGCATTACAGAACCAAATTTTAAATAAGAGCCAGCCAAAAAAAATCTTTCAGATTAATTCCTTAAATGCTTTTAGCCACTTATGTTCAATTTCTGTCCAGACCTCCTCACAAACCAGACACAGTGCCTAGACAGCAGAAAAGAATGGGCCACCAGACCACCACGCAGTCAATAGCTCTGGTTTAGGTCTGAGCTTCTGAAACTTACTGAGTGTCAGGTTCACCTGGAGAATTCATTAAATGCAGACCCCTGAGCCTCAACCTCAAGGAGTCAGGTTTAGAAAATCTGGGCCACGGGTGGATACTCAGCATTTCTAACAAGCTCACAGGTATTGCCAATGTAGGAGTAGCAGTCTGGAGAAGACCTGATGTACTATATGGCACCACTGTCTAACGCCATCCCTGTGGAGGTCCCATTATACCTATGCATTAAAATCTTGAGAGGTGGGTGATGGTAGGATTACCCAGGAGGAAAGGCAGGAAACTAAGGTTTTAATTCCTCCAGTGGTTCCTCCTTATTTTCAACCAAAAGCTAAATGCCATGGCTGAGATCACAAAATGCCTCAAGATCTACCTCATTCCCTCCTTTTTGCCAGTCTGTCTTTATTGTACACTCCTTATCAATATGGAATGTATGCGTCAGTCACAAGGAATTATGGGTAGATGGAATCTGACACTGCCAGAGTTCTGTTCTTGTGCCTTCCCCCTTTCACTCCCTCACCTCCCCCCACCCAACTCCTCTTCTTTCCTCTTATTTATTGACTCAACAAATGTTTCTGGGCTACCTAAATGATGGGGTTTTATACGAGGTTTAAATGAGATAATATATTTAAAGGACTTAGTATGGAATGTAGCACATGTCAAGTACTTGAGAATCACAGCAATGTTGACAAGGATGATGGCAAAGATAATGAGGTTATATGCTGATTAGAGTGTTTAGCACTTTGTTTTGTAACTACTGATTCTTTTTCTTTAAAGATTTTATTTATTTATTTGTCAGAGAGAGTGAGCACAGGCAGACAGAGTGGCAGGCAGAAGCAGAGGGAGAAGCAGGCTCCCCGCTGAGCAAGGAGCCCGATTCGGGACTTGATCCCAGGACGCTGGGATCATGACCTGAGCCAAAGGCAGCCGCTTAACCAACTGAGCCACCCAGGCATCCCTGTAACTACTGATTCTTAAGTCACCTCAGTTAGGCTGAGGTTCATTGTCAGAATTGTGTTTTCCACATCAACATTTCCATTTCCTACTGAGGTCTCTAGGACACAGTAAAGTCTTAATAAACATTTGCTGATAGAATGGTAAGAACCCGAAGGGGTCACAACACGTAACTATCCTTAATCTTACTCTTTTTTCAACTGTGCCATGTTGTATCTTAAAAAATTACTCCTTTTCCAGGCTATCACAGGGTTTAAAAACACAAGGCGGGGAAAAAAAAACCCAAACCTTCCTTTCTGACATTTTAAATAATCCTTGGGAAAGGCAAGTAATGTATTTGTTAGTGAACTTGTTGCATTATTTCAGATTTCTTAGAAATGACTAAACATTCCTCATTCATGTAATTAAAGGGGGTTGGGGCAGCTGTGCAGGTATGTCCCTCAGATTCCCCCCTCCAGAGAGAATTTGCCCTTTGGGATTTCCAGATTGTCTCGGCTTTCAACTCAAGGCCAAGATCCTCTCAGGCACCCCCACTTCTGTGACTGAGGGTAACAGGGAAGTAGGACTTAGCTATTTTTGCCCAGTTTAGGCTTTGCTCTAGAGCTTCCATTCAGCTGTCTGGGGCTTTCTGGTCTGCATCATGGTATGAGGCTCTTCTTCCCAAGCTGTTTTCCTTCCCCTCTTTTCTTTCATAGGTGTCCAATCAGCGATGCTGTGGGAAGGCTTTCCCTGCCCAATCCTGCATCCCTCATGGTTCACCTTTCACAGGTGTTACTTACTCCCCCCCTGTGTACTTCCAGCTTCATCAGAGCATCTCCTTCCAATGGCACAGGAGAATGAAAATGCAAAACCACGCTTTTGACTTTCTCAATGGGAAATCAAGCATTGAATCAAACTGGGGTCTAGCTAAGGAAAACAACTTGAATAAGATATAAGCGAGACCTGCCAAGCACTTCCCCCATTTATCTGAGATTAGGCAAAGAGATGTGTGTAATTGTGTCTCCCACCTGCTGCCATATTTCACTTTTTACCCCTCAATGTGTTCCTGTCACTACTGACATTTGGACTTCACTGCTTCTATCTTCCTTTTTCTCCATTGTGTATGTTCCTGATGCCTTCAGACTGCAGGACCAATATTCAACAAGTCACTCTTCATCTTGTTTGTATTCAAAGGGGCAGCATAACCTCTGTTGGTGAGTGAAAACAATTTTAGGTTTCTTCTCAACTATTTAACAACTAAGAGCAAGAGTATGTAGCCAATTTTTCTTTCTTTTTTACAAAAGCTATAGCTATGTCAACATAGGAAAAGATAAATTTATTCAAACACCTAGTAATAAAATATTTTTTAAAAAAAGTCTGTACTGAATCAGGGGTTCTTAGTCTCTTTTGGAGTTTCTATTTAATACCTTTGAATATAACACAAAAGGCATATACTCAATCCCTAGATTAAAAAGTACTACTATTATTAGAATGAAGAGCTTAGGGTATCTGTTCTACTATTATCCTTTCATTTTAATCAGTGTTTTACTACTAACAATTGTGAGTACAGATGAGGATCACACTTTGCTATATGAATGAGTATTTTCCACTTACCATCATTAGTTTTACTTAATTGCTCCTCTACAAATAAAACGACTTTGAATTCTGCCTCAGGGAGGGAAAGTTTCAGTGAAATAAGCATACTAATACATAAAAGATACATATTTTCAGTGTTTGGCTTTTCAAAGCCAGCTTCTTGGTCTAAGCAATACATTTGTTGACCCAATTTCTTTTTATCTTAGAGCAGATAAAAATTTCTAGTGCACAGGGCCGGGGATGGGGAGCAAAATCAGAGAATTCAGTGTATTTTGCTAACAGTGACACTACTCATTCACAGAAGGGAAAGGGAGATCAATAGAAGGATAAAAAAAGATAATGTGCATATTTGAATGCAAGGTATAGAAACAAACAAGTTTAAGAAAAATGTCAGAGATTCAGAGGCATTGAAATATCTTTCCAATATAAGAATGTGAATCTCTAAAAAGTATTCCTACTGTTTGCTATATAACAAATGTCTTCCTACCCCAGCACCCCCCAAAATGGAGTAGCTTAAAATAATAACCATTTATATAGCTCATGAAACTGAGGATCAGAAACTTGGGCTGGACCAACTAGGTCCAGGGTTTCAGCTCTGCTCTCCAAAGCACGTTCAATCAGCTGGTGTGGGAAAGCCAGGATAAGTGGGTTTGCTGATCCTGGCTGGGCTACTTTGCATATGTGGGGGATCAGCTAGGACAACAGGGCTGACACAGCTCTGAAGCACGTAGTGTGCCACCTCCAGCAAAGTCAGCAAAGTCAGTGAGCAAATGGAGGTGGGGTCCTGACAGAGGGAGAGAGCAAAAGTGTGGTATACAAGGTCTATATGGGACTCCAGTTGGAATTGAAAACCTATTATTTCCACTGCATTTATTGGCCAAAGCAAATCACAAATCCAATATAGATTTAAGGAGACGGTTAAAAAAAAAACAAAACAGATTACCTTTTGACTGGAGACTTTGCAAAGTCATATTATAAAAGTTATGGACTAGAGAGCAGTGAAGGGTGATGGCCATTTTTGCAGTCTACACCATTTAAAATGATAATCAGATTTAAATTACTTGAGTAACTCTGAATAAAAACTCAAAACCATCCATCTCCATTTTACAGTGTCCCAGATCACCATATCTATCTTTTATATATAAACAAAAACAAATGCCTTTAGGACCCTAGTGAACACTATGGTCCTTGGAAGCACTAACTAGTTCATCATGGCATCTATGTGCCCTATTACAGTCTGTGTCCTATAAAGTTGGGTGCCACCTTGGCAGTTTATGTAAGAATCTCTCAAGTGCTTCACTTCCCTGATATCTACAAGGCATCTTTCAGATAGAAACCAAAATCCTATACCCTCTCTGACATATGCAGGACTTTGGCTTCATATTCTTCTGTTTGGATCATACTGACATTCATGGACTCATTCACTGTAATCCACTACATGAACTAATATGGCTTTCTGAGCATAGGTTCAAAGATCATTGGTGCAATTTTAATGTTCTGGTGGATTCACATGCCCCTTTGAGAAGGTGGTGAAAGCTACTGACTTTCTAAAAATGAACACCACACATCACACAAAATTTTGTACATAATTTCAGGAGGTCCATGGACTTCCTCAAACTTATCCATGGACCTTCAAGGAGGAATTTAGAGGATTTTGCTCTAGATTATGGAAACACAGCTCTTACAACTATGGCATTTAGCTAAGAGAATCAAAGGCAGCAGGAGAGCACATGGAAGCAGTCAACACAACTCTGAAGGCACAGTCATTGAGTTGACTTCCTGAATGATGAATGTTCAGACATTATTCCAGGAAAGACAAGCCTCCAATTTTCTTCTCAAATGTTAAAGAACAGAGGCAGACTCACTAAGTATGGATCTCAGTATCAGTTACAAAATCACTACTTGTGATCAGGGCAGCAAAATATTCCCTTAGGCCACACCTTCCCTCAACTGAGAAGGTAGAACTTGATGCACTTTAAGCAATGGCCATTTTAAGAATGACACTGTTTCTATTATGAGGCTTCCCTATTGTATTTACAGATAAAATAAAATGATGTCAAAGATCGGCTTCAAAATAATCCAGGGTGGAGGTGCATAAAGATGAAACAAAATTGGGCATAGAATATAAAATTCCTAAAGTTGGGTGTTGAGTACATGAAGGACTTCACATTATCCTCTCTACTTTTGTATATGTTTGAATGTTCTTTGTAAAGAAATTTTAAAAGAGAAAGAGTGGGTTCAATATTTATTTCAAAGAGAAAGGCAATCCAGGCAAAATAGAGAAGCATATATGTATATAGCCTTCTTTCCAACCACTCTGGAGTGAAGGAATTTCTAATTCCTACTTTACTCTTTTCTATACAACCACAATCTCTTTAGTACCCCTATTCATTTTAAAAGCTTCCCTTTCTGATTTTTTTTACTTTTGTCACTACAAAAAATGATTTCAGAATGGTCAAGACATTTGCTAATTCTTAAACCATAACGTATGTTACCATCAATTCATTGGACTCTCTCACCCTCCGCTTTAGGGCTACTTGACAAATGAGAATGGACTCCCAAGAAGCATTGCTAGGAAGTAACTTCTCTGCTCTCAGCTTCTCACACTGCCCACTGTCTTTTCTCTCTTTCAAAACCAGTCAATGTGGCAATAAAGAACACAAATGACAGCTGACCAATAGTGACCAGCATCTGATTAACTGGAGCCTCCATTTTTATAACTTTAAAATAAGATAAATTCTATACCGATATACCCAACAGGATTATTATTTTTTTTTCCCAACAGCATTATTTTAAACCACAAATTAAATAATTAAATGAGACAGAGAATATGGTGGATATTTGTGAATTACAAAGTCATTTGTTTCAAATTGTGTTTAACAGAGCGGACCCTGAGGTCTCTGAGAGCATAGTGCTCCACCTGTCCCATCCAGGCCTCCTCAAGAGCAGTCCCCCTTCAATATGCTCATCTATGGGGTTCTGGAGGGAAATTTCCATGGAGAAGAGGGTGCTGTTGCTAATGAAAATGTTAAAAACTATGACTTTCAATTTGTTTATTAAAGATAAGTTTAAAAGTTGGGGACTCCTGCCAAATGGTTATCAGTTATAAGATAAAACATCCCTGGAATCATGAATCTTGACAATGAAAAGTATGATTTGATTTGCAATATATATTTATATCTACATATCTACCTGTATATACATATAAATATGTATGTGAATGTATATACATAAACACTCATATATATCTGCTAGATTGATTTTAGAAAGAATTTTCAGGAATGCATCCATTAAATAAAACAGGATGAGGGGCGCCTGGATGCTTCAGTTGGTTGAGATTCTAACTCTTGATATCGGCCCAGGTCTCAGGGTCATGAGATCGAACTTCATGTCAGGCTCCATGCTGAGCATGGAATCTGCTTAAGATTCTCTCTCTCTCTCTCCTCTCCCTTTGCCCCCCCCCCCACTCACTCATTCTATTGCTCTCTCTTGTTCTCAAAAAAACAAAAACAAAAAAACAGGTGAGCTAGAGTTTCTCAGGAAAGGGCAAACTACGAAAACAACTGTGACATTCTGGAACCAGAATAAGAATCAGATGACCTAGGTTTGAGTCCTGATACCAACATCTAGCAGTATGATTTCAAACAAACTTTGTTTCTGCTCAGTGTCCTCAACTTGTGAGCTATTTGCAGTAATACTTGCCTTGTTATGAGGATTAAATGAAAATTTTAAACGCTTGGTATTCCCATAAGAAACAAACAAACAAAAATCACTGCTAAGATAACTGTTTCCCCTGAGAAACTGCTCATCTTCCTTTTTTTAAATAATAAGAATTATGTAGCCTTTCATGTCTTTCATCTTGTTTCATCTTCCCAAAAATTCACATCCCATTTTGAAGCTCAACTCTTTAAGAATTAGGCTGACCCTTCGAGTCTATGAATGTGTATTTTTCCCTTCCTTGGTATTGAATTTTTACTTTTGTGTAAACTTTCCTCCATCTCAGTTTTCAATTTCATTACCTTTTTAACATGCACTTTATCATCTCACATGTTCCCAGTCCTTTGTGGAGCTAAGTGGTAGAGGTCAGGAGGAGGAAGTAGGAAAAGGAGAAGGAGAAAGAGGGAGGCGGCTGGGGAGAATGAATCTAACATTTTTTTCAACAAATGCTCAATAAGCATTTGTGAAAAGCAAAAGATAATGTGATGAATCTAGTTGTTGAAAGCTTTTGAAACTACTGAATTGAGGTGTTTAATTGACTGCACTTTCTATCTGTAGAGCACCTTTACTTTCCCATGATGCTGTGCCCATGATGTTAGTGTCACAGGTAACACAGACCCATTTTCTGGCACTGTGAGGATGGGACCAGTGTGGACTCATAAGAATACAACCTTCTCTTGCTGCTCTCTTTTTTTAATCACAGTTTGGGTTATTAAATATAATACACTGGAGCCTTGCTATAACAATGAATCTTTGCCACCAGCCACATAATTTATTTATGTACCTAGAAATATTCCTGTAAAACATCTATATAGTATAGATGGATAGATAAATGGTAAGTGATAGCTGAAAGAAAAATAGTCTAGACCTCAGAGGAATCTAATAATTCAAACTTACACAGACAGCCTGAAGATAGTTAACATATATAGTATTGATTATATCAAGATTTAGTACTCTGGAGAAAAACCTCATAAAAAACATTTTGCTATCACAGGAGTTTGAGAAAAAGACAATTAAAATGTAAGAAACACCAGTATTGTTTATACAAAATTTTACAAATATTTCCAGGAATAAAACCATTGTCTCCCAAGAATAGGTGTTTGGTTACAAATCTAGATTCTGAAAAGCCAAAGAACACTTTTTTTTTCATTTAAAAAAAAAAAAAAGGCTATGTGTCCCCTGACAGCAATATGCTCCAGGCTTATCCCCCATCGTTTTTATGTTATAGCCCCATATGGGTTCCCACTGAATACGGTGTCAGCTATCATTTCATGTGACAACTCTAACTAAAAGGGGGCTTTGGCATTTCTGCAGAAAACTGTTCCTACACAGAAAGCCCAGATACTACTTTGGGAGCATAGTGTTTACAACTAGACACAACACATTTCTGTCCATCCACACCCCCACCCCAGTTATTTCTTCTCTGACTCTATTCTTTACAAAGGCAATATAATTTCTCCCCAGTTTCAAATATTGCTTTTATGGAATGGTTTCCAAATTTACAGCTTTATTCCTGATTGTTTTTTCTCTTGAACCTCACACCTAGGATTTCTAGCTATCCAGAGGCTACTCCACTTGGGGGTCCTGATAAGCATACCCAATTTAACTTGGTAGAAAACAAACAACTCCTTCTCCTTTCCCCCTTCCATAACTGCTTCATTAGCTAATTCATGTTCAGAAAGGACTTTTCCATCCCCTGCCTGTTTGTTCATCAGAAAACCAGTGTGGCTGCTCTGCAGATTTGAATGCTGGGAAGAAGTTGATGGGATGTGTAGGATAGACTCACGCCATAGGTCCATAACCTATACCTCCCAGATGGATGTTCTTAGTCTTTTCTCTGTGCTCTCAGAGACACCTATTCTTGCCTTTATCACAGAATTTAGCTCACTATTATGTGACTATTTGATTTATGTTTTTTCCCTCTTTGGGGTTTGAGCTCCCATGGTAGAAAAAATGTCCCACTTTCTTTTTTTTTTTTAAAGATTTTATTTATTTATTTGACAGAGAGATCACAAATAGGCAGAGAGGCAGGCAGGGGGGGTGGGAAGCAGGCTCCCCGCTGAGCAGAGAGCCCGATGCGGGGCTCGATCCCAGGACCCTGAGATCATGACCTGAGCCGAAGGCAGAGGCTTAACCCACTGAGCCACCCAGGTGCCCCTGTCCCACTTTCTTAATGTAACCAATTCCCTAGAGTATGTTTCTGAATGAACTTCTCATAATTCATTTGGAAAATTGTATTAAACACCTACTGTGTGCTCAAGTGCCAGAGATATTATGAAGATGATAGACTTTGTCCCCCTCTCAAGCAGCTAAGAACAGAATAACAGTATATAGTATAACAAAATGTTGTTAGACTATAAGTTAAGATTCTGTAAATGTACATGGAGATAGGGAGAGGCTGATGAAAGCATACAAACTTTTGGTTATAAGATGAATAAAATCTGACTATCTAATGTATAACATGGTGACTACAGTCCATAACATACATATTATATAATTGAAATTTGCTAAGAGGGTAGAACTTAAATGTTCTCATCCCAAAAGCTGGGGGTAAGTATGTGAAGTAATAGATATGTTAGTTATCTCAAAGGAGGGAATCCTTTCACAATGTATACATATATCAAATCATCTCATTGTATGCTTCATTACAATTTTATTTGTCAATTACACTTAAATAGAGCTGGGGGAGGAAAGCACTTGGAGAAGGTGTTTAAGCTCCAGGGAAAAAAATAGTAGAAAACATAACTGAGACGCGGGTGAGCAAGGTAGGAAGTTGGGGCCAAAAATGTTAGGAGGCACCAGCTATCATGCACCTGTAGAGTTAGGATCTGAGAGGGAGGGCGTCCACACATGTTGTTTCCCAAGGGCCTCATTCTAGTACTGGCCCTCGTGGAAAACTTCAGACCTGACTATATGTACTAAGAGTCATTTGTAAAAGTATCCCTAGGCAGGTTGTTAGAGCCTTAGACATCAGGATCCCCTCTAATAGGAAGTTAAATATTTCATAGACAGGGGCAGACTCCCTTCTACTAGCAGTGTGCTTGAGAGGTTAAGCATAATCGCTCTAGATAGGCTGGCAAGTAGAAACATTACAAATACAGGCATAATAAAAATTACAGTAAGCACAGCAGAACGTGTAAAGATGCTGAATCACTATGGTATACACCTGAAACTAATGTGACATTGTGTGTCAAGTATATTGAAATTAAAAATTTTAAATACAATAAAAATTTAAAATGAGAGTGCAAGCATGCGCATATATGGTACTCGTGATGATACACGTGTTCAGTAGTGATTATATAGTACAGTATTCAGGGCAATAACATCTAACGCTCCATCCTTTACAAGCTATGAAGCCACAGACAATCACTTATCCTCATAATTCCTCAACTTCCTCATCTCGAAATGGAAGTAATAACACTCTACCTCATAGGGTTGTTGTGAACATTAAATGAGTTAATACACTAGAATACATTAGAACAGTGCCAGGCACACTGTGAACAAATCACAGCAATGTCATTTTACCTGCCCATCCAAGTCTCCTGTTTCTGTTTTGAGCAGAGCAGTTAGAGTGTTCTGACTAAAATGGAAATCAATCATATTGCTCCACTGTTTGCAATATGTTGAAGCAATTCTAAAACAGGTTACATGGGATATGATTCTATTCCTATGTCATCCTCAAAATTATAAGACTGAAGAGAATGAGTGCATGCAAAAACTAGTGAAAACAGAATAAAGACTGTCGTCTACATAACACCATTCTATCAGTGTCATTTCCTGGTTTCCATATTGTGCCACAGTGTAATGTGCACAATGTGCACAGATGCCACTAGTGGAGGAAGATGACTGAAGGGTTCAGGGGTTTTTGCACTATTCTTGAGACTTCCTATAATATCTTCAAAATAAAAAATATGCCCAAAAAACATGTCATAGGGTCACAATAGCCCTCAAGAAAAACAAACAAATGACCCAACCACCCTATCATGAGTCATAAGATTTTGAAGGATCTAGCCAGAGATTGTATTTCTAGCTTTACTGCTTGCCACTCAGGTGATTTGGTTCAAGTGTACCAATGAACCCTAATTCATTTTATCCTGTTGTTTCATTAGTTTAAAGTTCTACAAATATTATCTTTATTAATGGGTATATGGAAACAGAAATAAATAATATGACATATTCTTGGTTTCTGTATCAATTAGCTATCACTGCATAACAAACCACCTGAAACTCAGAATTTTTTTTTTTAGATTTTATTTATTTACTTGACAGAGATCACAAGTAGGCAGAGAGGCAGGCAGAGAGAGAGAGAGAGACGGAGAAGCAGGCTCCCCGCTGAGCAGAGAGCCCGATGCGGGGCTCGATCCCAGGACCCTGAAACCATGACCTGAGCTGAAGGCAGAGGCTTAACCACTGAGCCACTCAGGTGCCCCGAAACTCAGAATCTTAAAACAACAAATTCTTATTATAATGAGTCATTGTGTCAACTGGGCTTACCTAGGCATCTGTGGCCAGCCATGGATCAGTTTGGGGGGCTCAAGTGGCTATAGGATTGTTTCAGATGGTCTTAACTATACGAACTGAGCTCTTCCACATGATATTTCACCGTCCAGCAGGCTATTCTCACAGCTGTGGCAGGGTTCCAAGAGAGGAAGGAGATGCTCAAGGCTTAGACTTAGACTTGGCATGTCACAAGTCCAACCCATATTCAAGAGGGGAGAAAATTGGAGCATTTCTTAATGGGAAGAGCCATAAAATCGCATTGCAAAAGGTATGTCCACAGTGTGAAAAACTGGGGCAACAAAATAATCTGCTAAAATCCCCAAATATAAACTGCCCAAATGTGAATAATGCCTTTCCTATTACAGTATAAAATGCTAAAGTTATGGGTGAAATGGCAAACATATTTCTAGCATAAATTCAGTATTTAAAAATACATCATTATATGGAGCAATGGAAAATCAGCATCTTTTGCAAATAATTATTCTCCTTAATTCCTCTAAGGTTATACATTTGACAAGCTTTTAAAAATCTGCTGCTTCCTCCCTTCAGCCCCTTTTCTAGGTTTAATTTCCTTTTTTATTTTTTGTTCAGTTTCAGTCTTAATGAAGTAGCTTGGAATTCAAGCAACAGCAGAAGCTCACTCCCAGGGAGATCTATTGTTTCATATTAATGTTTACCTAAAATGAAGCAATGCCCTGCTGCCTTTACCATATTTATTCCATGAGAAATTCTAATCCTTGGAGAGAGATAAGTAGGGGTGACAGTGCTTCCCTCAGTTTTGTCCTTAGGGTGCAGGAAACCAAAGCAGTGAGCTGCCAGATGGGGGTGGGGAATCTGATTCTGCTGCCCAAGTCAGTTCCAGTTGCGAAACTCTAATAATCCAAGTGGGCAGGAAGTCACCTAGGCAATTCAGCTGGTGGGCGCCCATGTGAAAGGGAGAGATAATCATTAATGTCACTCCCAAGATGGGAAGGTCTTTACGGACAGAAATAGATTCCACCAGCACATTGCATGGAACTTATTGAAGTGCAGACAGTGATTTGTAATATGTTATGAGAGCAGTAGAGCGGGCTTAAATCAAATTCAGCAGTATGTGATTAGTTGATAAAATAACTATTTTGTTGTGCTTTGGACTCTATTAAGTAACACGACTTCAAATTCTGGATGGCGAGTCTTTTGTGCCTATTAAAATGAAAAAGCTTTTCCTAAGTGGCATTTACTCTGTGAAATTCTTTATATAAATGTTACAGATAAAGAAAGAATAAAGTCTGACTACCAGCTTACCGACCTGACACAAAGCCCTGGAAAATAGAATAATGTCCTTTCCCCAAAAAAGTCTCTTTTGAGAATCAACTTTAACTTCAAAGAAAGTAAAAAATATATGGATTATATGAAATAAAGTCCAACAGGACCAAAGTTTTTTTTAGTATCCATTCATAGCTTTCAATAGCAATCCTCTTATTTTCTTTTTTCATTGACTGAAGATAGAACTGTGGTTAATGAGTGCAGTTTTTATTACCTAAAGAGTCCTCAAAGCTCTAAGTATTGCTATGTTTATGCATATGGAAAATTTGCATACATGGAAAACAGAAGCCATAGCTTACCCTGCCTGGTAAATGGATCTCTTGAAGCAGAGAGAGAATGTGTATTTTTTCATAGTTTAATAAGAAGGCAATACTCAAATATTGGTAAAACTTCAACTGCTTCTCTTACATGTCCATCTTTTAGTACATGTTTATGATAAAAAATACCAAGAATTCAGTAAATGGGGATATTGTACAAGTAAATAGATGAAGGAATATATACTGCTTCTTAGTGTTTAGTATGCTAAACTCATGACAGACACCAGATTTTTCAGAGGAGGGCAGAGTGTGATTTATAGGTCAGCCTATGTGCTGGCTAATGGACTACTTTTTCTTATTGAGTCAGATGAAATGACAAAAATATCTTGTAAATATGGATGGTGGTACCAGCTTATAATCACACAAAAATGGCTCTACAAACTATACTAAATACCAGTAGAGCACTTTATAATTTACAAGGCACTTTCTTCTTTATTTAAACTTAAAATTCTGGGGCACCTTGGTGGCCCAGTTGGTTGAGCATCTGACTCTTGATTTTGGCTCAGGTCATAATCTCAGGGTCATGATATCGAATCCTGCATTGGGCTCTGTGCTGGGCATGGGGTCTGCTTAAGATTCTCTCTCTCCCTCTCCCTCTACCCCTCTTCACCCCCACGAGTGCACACTCTCTCTAAAAAAACCCAAAACCCAAAAAACATAAAATCCTTACAACAGCCCCATGAGGTAGATGGTGAGTGAATTGCAGATCCCTGAGGTTTAAAAGATCAAGAGGGTCACCCAAGACCTGTCAGTTAGTAAATGGCCAAGCCAGGATCCCAAACTTGGGTGTTTTATCTCCTCATTGTTTTATTTCTACTGTTATTATTCTAGTCAAAAAGAAAAAAAAAAATCAGCCCCTCCCTCCCATTCACAACCCCCTGAAAAGTGATTGAAATTTTAAATTGTGTTAAAATTAAATACAATGTCTTAGATGGAATTGTCCAGAATAAAAAGTAAAGCTTCATTGTCTTAAATGTTAATAACATCCTTTGCAGTAGGTGGGATGAGTAGGGTCTCCCACAGGAGAGGTGAGGAAACAGCCCTATTAAAAAAGCATTATAATGGTTTGCTGCCCTGACATCACTTTGCTCTTCTTGCCAATTCAGGGCAAGGATAGCACCCTATCCTGCCTTTTACTATAGAGCAAATCCCAGAGGGTGCTAGGATGAATTGCTCTAAAAATTAGATAGCAGAGTTGTGCTGTGTAGGTTGTGACTGAAAGTGACATGTGCTGCATAATAAAACCAGCTTTCAACTTTCCACTACTAAAAATACTTCCCTGGATGCAGAACTTCCTTTAACTGCAGCCCAAGCCTTCTACTCCACAATCAGACATGAAAATCTGGAGCTATACCTCTCTGGAGTTAATTTACACAATGAATTTGAGTTCTGACCCTTTACAGAGCCCTGTGTGTATTGGCAGGTCTCCAAAACCCCTTCACTTATTCTTGGGTGAAGAATAAGTAAAATAGTATCTAAAATGCCTGGCTTGGTACATCAAGATTAGGTGCTCCTTCAGTGTTTTCTCCCTTCTCTTCCCACCCCATTCAAACCTTCCTTGCTATGCCTATCTAAACTCTGTACTCAAACATGTTACAAATTTTCTTGTGCTGGTCCTTCCACCTGAAATGTCTTTCTCTCTACCCATGTTTGAAAAATCCACATTCATCGCTGACATTCTCACTCAAGGGTTTTGTGTAGCTTCTTCCAAGAAAATCCCTGCTCCACGGCCCCCAGTATCCCTCTACCAATAACATCCTGAGAGGGACACTGTGTAATACAGTCTGCTGATAATATATATGCTCATAAAGAAATTCAATAAATATTTGCTAGATTAAATTTAGGGGAAGGTATCAAGCAGACTGTGTCACTTGAAGAGAAAAAAGGACAAAAGATGAAGTGATAGAAAAAAAAGATATAGTTGACCTACTTACACTACTGTCTTGAGTGATGCCTAGAGGCATAGTTGGCCTTGTTTTCATAAATCTCTCTAAAGTCCTTGTTTTCTTAACAAAGTAGTGGTTGCAGCACAATGAGAAATATGACCTCTAATGAGTTATTTGCATATACTAGGATCCTTTATGTTCTCTGGTGTTGTTTAAGAAATAAATTTTCATATTATTTTGAGAAAATATTTTTAGGATTAGCAATTTGTTTCGTTTCATTTGTTTGTGTTGGGTTTTGTTGTTTGATTTTTTTTTTAAACAAAGGATGACAAACATGAGTACTTGGATCACTCTGGATTAAATATCTCTGCTGTTTTCTGTGTACTGTCCTACTCTGATATCAGGGATTGTTTGCTTCCTCTTTTCTTCCAGAACTCCATTCAAGCATCTCCTTATCAGATAGACTTTCTCTAACCCATTATTCTCAAAGCAGAACAACTCAATAACTTATATTTTTAGCTCCAATACTAAATTCCAAAAGGAAAGAATCTGACCAGCTTACCGTAGCTTCATTGTATACCACAGTCCCACAAGTTTCATCTTGGATGGGAGTGGCAAGGTTGTCATGTAGTAAAACATTAGAGTTGCTAAGACTCATTCCTATACCTGGTGCCATTTTCAGGAATAGGGAGCATTAGGACCTGTTAAGTTATCTCAACAAGTCTAGCTGCTACTTGGTATTTTACTTTGCTTTTAACTTTGCTATTGACTACTTTGCTATTAACTACTTGGGTGACTTTAGACAAGCTGAAGTACAGGCCTCAGCTTCCTTCACTATCAAGTAATAATGGTATTATCTGCTACAATTACTTGCAGTGAGATTGGTAAAATAGAAAATGAAATTAAAACACAATGGAAACTTAAAAATCCTCAGATGAGATTTTAGATATGCTTTAAAATATTTTAGTTCAAAATAAGAGATGGATAAAGCAAGTAAGAAATCTCAATCATCCATCCAGGTGGTAGATAGGGGTTCATTATACTGTTTTCTATACTTTGTGAACAGTAATCTCCCCTTGTCCCCAGGAAATACATTCTAAGACCCCAATGGACACCTGAAACCACAGATAGTACCAATTCTTGTATGTACTAAGTTTTTTTTTTCCATATATACATACTTATAATAAAGTTTAATTTAGAACTTATAATAGTAAAAAACTAATAATAACTAATAATTAAATAGAACAATTATAATACACTGTAATAAAAGTTACGTGAATGTGGTCTTTTTCCCAAAATATCTTATTGTATTATGCTCACCCTTCTTGTGATGATGATGATGATGTGAGATGGAGAAATACCTGCATGAGATGAAATGAGGGGAATGACATAGGCTCTGTGACACAGCACTAGGCTACTACTGACCTGACGATAACATCAGACGGAGAATCCTCTGCTCGGGACCATGGTTGACCACAAGTAATTGAAACTATAGAAAGTGAAAACATGGGGCTCCTGGGTGGCTCAGTGGGTTAAGCCTCTGCCTTTGGCTCAGGTCATGATCCCAGAGTCCTGGGATCGAGCCCCACATTGGGCTCTCTGTTCAGCGGGGAGCCTGCTTCCCTTCCTCTCTCTCTGCCTGCCTCTCTGCCTGCTTGTGATCTTTGTCTGTCAAATGAATCTTCAAAAAAATCTTCAAAAAAAAAAAAAAGTGAAAACATGGATGGGGGCTGAGGGGACTATGGTAGGTTTAAAAATTTGCATAACAAAAAATGTGAACTTCATAAAGGTAGGAAATAAAAGCCACAATTAGAAGTGGAATCCACATACCTATAGTCCCATGATCTGGCCTTCTCTTTGTTATTGTTTTGAGGGATGACATCACAGTTGTCTTCTTTTGTACATAAAATAACCCAGATTTAAAAGTTCTAACTATCGGTGACACCATTAACATGGTAATAATGATGTTTTGAAATACACATGGACATTTTTAAGGATTTTAGATGATTAGAAATTTCAACACAATGTTCTAAAAATGTCTTTAAGTGAAATCTACAGAAATAGGGACAAAGCTCAGGGGCATTTCAATAAAGGAGGTTCAGGCACTGCTTAGGCCCAATTTCTTCTGTCTCATTCCTTTTGGTGACCATCATACCACTCATTCTATCCAGAGGAGTAAATGGCTCTGAGTAAAAAGCAAATAACTGCTTTCATCACTGCTCCCAATATTAACACATTCAGATCTTACATTTCAGTGATTTTACTGCTGATCACCATAGCAAATATATAAGATGACAAACATAACCAGGAGAAATTACAAACCTTAGGGAATCTTAACTAATTCAGAGTCCATTGATTAATGTGCTAAGACGAGTAAGATCCCCAGTGGATTTCTGCCCTCAGCTTCCATGCCTGAGAATGAAATTCACAAAATGCATTCTTACTTCTCCTCCCAATTTCCAGGCCAGGGCTTCTGCAGAACCCACACGGTGGGAGACCTAAAAGAACCCTATGTCCTCACTCTCAATGTTTCTTTGCATCTCTTAGGACCTCCCAAACCTAGTTAGAGCAATTTCTTTGGGTGTTTGCCCTTCAGAACAATGTCCTCAGGAATTTTTCAAAACAGATATTATAGTTATTGAAATTCTTATAGCATAGCTGGTTACTTAGCACATCTTATGGCCAAAACCCTTGATTCTGTCCAATTTCATTTGCTTAGTTGATTTAAATTTAAAGTGTCTAAATTTAAATTTTAAATACTGGAGTGTCTAAAAGTTATAGTATTTTTAGTTTTAAACCAGTAGGTGCTATCCAAAATTGAGAATTCAGGATCTCATTAAATATAAATATAAAACAAGCTTGCACATGAGTGATATTCAGCAAACCTAGAGCAGATCTGATAGGGGGATGGAGGAAGGATTATGTTGTCAGCTTTCCAGAACTGGCTAACAAATCATCAGAAATAACTGACTATAAACAATATGCCTGTTCCCTGGTTATTATCAAATACTTGTTGCACTTCAGAAAACTGAAAATATGGAGCTAATTTAGTGAAAATTTCTCAAAGGATAACATCATTTAAAACCAGGATGTGTTTCCAATTCGAGTTTTACACAATGTCCTCTAAAGTTTTTTCGAACCCACTAACCCATTAAACCTTGGAAGTCAACAAGCCAGTTGGAACTAGTTTAGTTACATAGTAACAGATTGTAAAAACAAGCATTCTAGCACTTTTCCACTTTTTCTAGATGAATTCCTGAGGGGAAGAAAACAAAGATATATAAATAGAATGGAAGTGAAGGATTTTTAAAGCTGTTTTATAGCCTGAGAGAATACCAACTCCAACGATCCCCAGGAGCATTCAGTTATAGTAGACATTTATTTAAAAGCAAAGGACAGGGGCACCTGGCTGGCTCAGTGGGTTAAGCCTCTGTCTTCAGCTCAGGTCATGATCCCAGGGTTTTGGGATTGAGCCCCGCATCTGGCTCTCTGCTCAGCGGGGAGCCTGCTTCCCCCTCTCCCTCTGCCTGCTGCTCTGACTACCTGTGAACTCTCTGTCAAATAAATAAATGGATAAAATCTTTAAAAAAAAAAAAAAAAGCAAAGGACAGAATTCTGTATCTCTTCTTACCTGATCAAATCTACCTTTCATAAGAAGAAGAATGTAGATTTTGCTCAATTCTTTTTCTGCTTTGCATCCACTAAAATGAGGGTCCTTTGCCTACAACTTCAAGATACTGAGCACTGGGCACCACTGGCAAAATTAAGTAACACCAGCAGCTACAATAGAAATTCTTGAGTGTTGAATTTTCAAACAGCATAATAACGACCTTCCACTTGATAATCTGATTTTAAAACTCTCGAATCCAGAAATGGTATTTCCCCCACTCGCTCAAGTCTGTACTTGGGCATTTGGCTGACATCAGGATGTCCTGTTACTCAGGAGAGATGATCTGCGCTGCCACCTGGCTGTTCCTGGACCAGTCACTGTCACACCAGACAGGTCACAATTTCACTGTCCTTATAACTAGAAATAAATGTCATTAGCATCCTAACAGAACAAATGTAAGACCTTTAGTGTGAGTGTTTGTTTAGCCTATAAATTACCCTTTGAAAGTTCAAGAAAAAGATTTGGGAGATATCTAGCTGTTTCCTATTGAACAATTGTTCAATAAATTGTTGCTCTTAAAAATATATATATTTGGTATTTTTTGAAATCTCCATATTCTCAGTGTACTATTTCCCTATAAAATATAATTCATTTCACTCCATAGAAAATATATATTCTGAGCCCCCATCTAAAAGAACAAGAGTAGAAGGTAGTTGTTTCAGGCTTTTTTACTTCATGGAGTTTACAAGAAGAGATGAGGAAGACATAATAGTATATAAGGAATGCCTCAGGGAGGTTCTGCAATTATACTGAGATTTCAGCTGAGGAATTTTAAAAGTCCATAGTCAGCATCAGATACTCAAGATGAGATTAAATAAAGAATATTTTATCATCTTTCATCCTATTAAATGTATTATGCATCTAATATGTGCCAGGCACTCTGCTAGGCTCTGTCACTTAAAATGGCTTATGTAACCCCCACAGTGTAATACAATAGCATACACACTGCGGATGGTATTATTAGGTCCATCTTACAAGAGGAATAAAGAGATCCTTTTTAAAAAATAAAAGTTATTTATTTATTTGAGAGAGAGCATGTAGCAGGATGGGGGAGGGGCAGAGAGAGAGGGAAAGAATCTCAAGCAGAACATCACACCCAGAGCAAAGCCAGAGGCAGGGCTCAACCCTACAATGGTGAGATCATGACGGGAGCTGAAATCAAGGGTCCAATGCCCAACCAACTGAGCCACCCAGGTGCCCCTTGCAAGTTTTATATCTATATATTGCTATTTAATTCTATTACATAGCATATACTAAATACACACACACACACACACACACACACACACACACACACATATATATATAATTGCTATATGTATATAGCAATTATGTAATAGAATTAAACAGTATATAAACAGATAATGTGAGTGTGTGTAAGGAAAATAATTGTTTCTACAACTAAGTAGAACAATCTGGAGAAAATTGGTAAAAGTGAGCCTCAGCAAAAATTGCTTTTGAATTAGCTGTGGCAACAGAACTGTAAAATAGGTTTTAAAATATAAAAACACTCTGTACTCAGCCTTGAATGTTTATTTAGGTTCTTACTACATTTTAAAAGGCTGAAATTTAACTTGCAGGTGATGCATAGTATACAGTTAATGCTTAAAAATGGTAGGATTCTGCTAAGTGGAACAGTAATCAAGGAAAAGACATTTTTCCAATATCAAAAGGCTGGAGAAACAATGATACTATTTGTATTAAGTTAAAATAAAAGTTGAAAGTGTATGTGGTAGGTCAGGTTCTCTGGAAACAGACTCAGACAGATTTTTATGCAGGGAGTTTCTTAGTGATTGCCCCAGGAAGCTACAGCTATAAAGCAGTGAGGGAAGAATGAATCTGTACAGTGGGAGAAGTTAAAATCTCAAGGTGGCCCCAAATGAGGGGGAGGGAGAGAAACTTGTACACTCCCCTCCCTTCCACATCCACCAGTGATGGGATAAGGACTGTCCCTTGAGGCAGAAGTGTAACCAGCTTCAGCTCCCTTGGGGTAAGGGTGGATGCCCAGGAGGGATTTAACTGTGAGCCAGTAGCGGCCAACACTTCCTAAAGGTACTTGATCCCAAAGTGGGAGTTCATTAATATTGACATATTAACAATTGAAAGGCTATCTGAAAATAGCTTAGATAAAATGTAAATGGACTCAATGAGATATACTATGAAAAACTTAAACCACCTATATATAAATATTCCTGAGGATTCTTTAATTGGGAAGTGACACTGATTAATTTCATTTAATCCCTTCAAATATAATTTCTATAAATAAGTGGCTTTTAACCAGGGTAATTGTGTTCCTTCCCAGGAAACCTGTGGCAATATCTGGGGAAACTTTTGATTGTGCTACTGGCATCTAGTAGGTAGAAACCAGGATACAGCTAAACATACAATGCAAATGGAAGCACCCACAACATAAAAGTTATTTGGCCCAAAATGTCAATAGTGGCAAGACTGGGAAACCTTGGTCTAAATCAATGCTTTGGTTAGTAGTTGCAGATAGAAAATATTTAAATCTTAAATGTCTTTGGAATTTCAACCTGTTGCTTGCAAAGTCATCTTTTTTCTATTTTATTCTAACCATTTGACACAATTATGTTCAAAAAGATTCAGTGCTAAGGATTAAGAATGTGGCAGAGACTACTCTTTGTTCACCAAAACCTTTCCCTCTTTTTATCTTGGGCAAGGAGCTAGACCACATTTCCCAGCCACGGGTTTGGACGGCTGAGTGACTAAGTTCTAATTAGCAGAAGAGAAGCAAAAGTGGTATGTTCCACTTTCACACATGGACCAGAGCAACCTCCTGTTCTCGTTTTCCATCCTTCAACTGGAAAACAGTGATGCCAGCATTCATGAGCTGCAGTTGCTCAATAGTATATTGGACAACCCTAGGAACCGTAGCGAAGTCACAGGGTTTCCTGGCATATTATAAATTTTCAAGGGAAACACAGCAACATCTATCAAATATTGCACAAACTGCTAACTTGAGGTAGCCTACAGTTTCAACATTGGATCCACACTACATTTCTTCCCAGAACTTCTTATCTCTATGGTTGCTGTCATAAAAAGCAAGTGCTACATAAAAACCAACACATACCAGGAAATGAGAGTGGGTGGTTTCCAATCTGATCTCAAAATTTAAATTGTGCAATACCCAATGAGTATACATACTCCAATTGGTACTAACTGTGGTATGTAAGAATAAAAACATTTTCTTCTTTCAACTTATGCGTATGAGTTTTTTTTCAAACAGCTCCTAGGTTGTTAGGACATAAATACTTAGTAAGTTGTTGGAGGTAACTGCTTAATCAACAGAACTGTTAGGTGTTTCTTTGGCTTAGGAGCACTGAAAAAGTTATGAGGACAGTGAGGGTGCTGTGCACTGAGAATTGGAAGCCTCTGCCCTACAGGATGGCATAGGCACAAGGCAGAAAGAACCCATCTAAGATCTGTATTGTTGCAGGTTTTATCTGTTGTAGCACTCAGTGCCACCTCACCAAACACAATGAATTAAATTTATTAATACAATACCGTGAAGTTCTGTTAAAATGCCGTCCTTGGGTGTAAATCAGTTCTGGACTGGGAAGTAGATCGCCAACGATGTGACATGAGGTCCCAGGCCCATCTCTCATTAGCTGTGTAATCCATACACATCACTTTGCACTGTTGGGAACTGTTTAAACATCTGTAGAATTAGCCACTAGTCTATCCCTGTGTTTTCTCAACTCCAACATCTTAGGCATCCCCTGGCTCCCGGCCTCCCAAATCTCTCCTCTGGCCTCTTCCCACACTGGCCCCCATTTCTTCCTTCTCACTGCTTCAGGAGAGTCAGACTGGTTTTCTTTTCTTAAAGCTGGAATACCTACTGTATCACTAGAGTTCTTACCAGTCAACACAACGGTTAGAGTGGATAGCAATGTCTAGGGCTCCTCTTCTATATGATTCAAGAAAGTAAGTATGTTATTTCACTAACAACTGTAGTAACTATATTACTGTAGTTACGAACAACACTGGAATTCAGATCAGGGATAACAGAAGCAATAAACTTTATATCACAGTGTTCTCAGATTATGTGTTAGAAATTTAGAATAATATGTCATTTATTACTCTGACTTAAATCTCATTCCCTAGCAGTCATTCCTCTATAGCCCCAGGAAGGGGAAAAGTACAAAAGGGAAGGGAAGAGATGAGATGAGATCCAGGGAAGAGAAGAGATGATATAGGTAAGCATAGGAGAAAAGGAATCAGAGGAAGGAAGGCTACCCCCTGTGGCCCCCCCAGTGCACTGTAGATGGGGAAGAAAAGACAGAAGATGGAGACAAAAGTGAGTATACCTGTATGCGTTGACCTTCGCTCTCTTGGCCAAAAGCTAAGAAGAGAGAAAACGATTAGGATATGGGCCAAAACAGAAGTAGAACAGGCTTTGGATCTACCTCCCATAGGGGGCTGTAATAGGAGATTGCACTATAGACTGGCATCATGCCCAAGGTGCCTGTTGCAGAGGAATAATGGTGAAGTGGCCAGGGTGGGCAGGGGAGGATCCCAGAGCCTCCTTTAGTGCTCATGGATCCTGAAAGGTATCCAAGACTTTCTGTGTGCTCTCTCACGCCACACACAAAGGAATTTATAGGGTTAGCTTTCCAGATGTTGTGGCAATAAGACCCTGAAACCTCAAGGTGTTGGGAGGAGTCAAAGCCGAACCTCAATGCTGAAGTGGGGCACTGCCAGGAGGGCTAAAGCCCTAGCTCTGATACCTAAAACAACAACAAAGAGTTCCCTATTCAGACCTTAGCATCAAACAAAAGTCAACTCTGCCAACCCTGCGGGGCCAATAAAGCCAAAGGACATTACAAGAGGATGGCTCTCTTCCCTCCATTCAGGAGTTTCATAAACCTCCCTTTAGCAGACAGATGCCCTTTTGGAAAGATATGAAGAAACAAAGAAGAAAATCCTGAAGATGGGTTCTATTTTTAAAAAATGAAATACTTAGGGATATTCTTTAAATTAACAAATCAGATTGGGCTAACTGGATTTAACCAAATACTTTTTCTTTACTAAGATTAGATCAGTTATGAAAAATAAACGGCTTTTCTTTGCATATCTGACACACAAAATTTTGATTTTTCTCTACTATGCCAGGTATCATGCTAGGTACTTTCATTAGGATCCTTGGCTTAATCAATGGAAGTCCAATAGCCTTGTAATCTCCTCTTCCTTGCCATCAAACCTCTTCTTTCCCCATCTTCCAAGTCTGTACTTCATTACACAGGATCCCTCTTCCTTGGATGTTTCTCTCCCTAGTTTAGTGTTTTCCCAACTGCCCGATGATTAAAAAAAAAAAAACTGTCGTGGTGCTTTTCAAAATGAAAATTTCCTAGGCCTGTCACTGAGAGATTCTGTTTCAGTGAGCCTAAGATGGGGCCAGATATTGTTTTTTCTTTAAGCTTTTTTATTTAAACATATAATGTAACCCCACCACCTTCTCCCAACCCCTCTCCCCCCACCCCCCTCAGTTTGTTTTATGACATTAAGAGTCTCTTTTGGTTTGTCTCCCTCCCGATCCCATCTTGTTTCATTTTTTCTTTTTCTACCACCTTAATCCCCACCCCGTTGGATCTCCACTTCCTCATATCAGGGAGATTATGTGATAGTTGTCTTTCTCCAGTTGACTTATTTTGCTAAGCATAATACACTCTAGTTCCATCCATGTCGTCGCAAATGGTAAGATTTCATTTCTTTTGATGGCTGCATAGTATTCCATTGTATATATATATACCACATCTTCTTTATCCATTCATCTGTTGATGGACATTTAGGTTCTTTCCATAACTTGGCTATTGTGGACATTGCTGCTATAAACATTCGGGTACACGTGCCCCTTTGGATCACTACGTTTGTATCTATAGGGTAAATACCCAGTAGTGCAATTGCTGGGTCATAAGGTAGCTCTATTTTCAATTTTTTGAGGAACCTCCATGCTGTTTTCCAGAGTGGTTGCACCAGCTTGCATTCCCACCAACAGTGTAGGAGGGTTCCCCTTTCTCCACATCTTCGCCAGCATCTGTCGTTTCCTGACTTGTTCATTTTAGCCATTCTGACTGGTGTGAGGTGGTATCTCACTGTGGTTTTGATTTGTATTTCCCTGATGCCCAGTGATGTGGAGCACTTTTTCATGTGTCTGTTAGCCATCTGGATGTCTTCTTTGCAGAAATGTCTGTTCATGTCCTCTGCCCATTTCTTGATTGGATTATTTGTTCTTTGGGTGTTGAGTTTGCTAAGCTCTTTGTAGATTTTGGATACTAGCCCTTTATCTGATATGTCGTTTGCAAATATCTTTTCCCACTCTGTCAGTTGTCTTTTGGTTTTGTTCACTGTTTCCTTTGCTGTGCAAAAGCTTTTGATCTTGATGAAGTCCCAATAGTTCATTTTTTTCCTTGCTTCCCTTGCCTTTGGCATTGTTCCTAGGAAGAAGTTGTTGCAGCTGAGGTCGAAGAGGTTGCTGCCTGTGTTCTCCTCAAGGATTTTGATGGATTCCTTTCTCACGTTGAGGTCCTTCATCCATTTTGAGTCTATTTTCGTGTGTGGTGTAAGGAAATGGTCCAATTTCATTTTTCTGCATGAGGCTGTCCAATTTTCCCAACACCATTTGTTGAAGAGACTGTCTTTTTTTCCACTGGACCTTTTTTCCTGCTTTGTCAAAGATTAGTTGACCATAGAGTTGAGGGTCTATTTCTGGGCTCTCTATTCTGTTCCATTGATCTATGTGTCTGTTTTTGTTCCAGTACCATACTGTCTTGATGATGACAGCTTTGTAATAGAGCTTGAAGTCTGGAATTATGATGCCACCAACTTTGGCTTTCTTTTTCAATTTTCCTTTGGCTATTCGAGGTCTTTTCTGGTTCCATAAAAATTTTAGGATTATTTGTTCCATTTCTTCGAAAAAAAAATAGATGGATTTTGAAAGGAATTGCATTAAATGTGTAGATAGCTTTAGGTAGCATAGACATTTTCACAATATTTTTTCTGGTAATCCATAAGCATGGAACATTTTTCCATTTCTTTGTGTCTTTCTCCATTTCTTTCATGAGTACCTTATAGTTTGCTGAGAATAGATTCTTTGCTTCTTTGGTTAGGTTTATCCCTAGGTACCATATGGTTTTGGGTGCAATTGTGAATGGGATTGACTCCTTAATTTCTCTTTCATTTGTCTTATTGTTGGTATAAAGAAATGCAACTGATTTCTGTGCATTGATTTTATATCCTGACACTTTACTGAATTCCTGTACAAACTCTAGCAGTTTTGGAGTGGAGCCTTTTGGGTTTTCCACATATAGTATCATATCATCTGCAAAGAGCGATAGTTTGACTTCTTCTTTGCTGATTTGGATGTCTTTAATTTCTTTTTGTTGTCTGATTGCTGAGGCTAGGACTTCTAGTACTATGTTGAATAGCAGTGGTGATAACGGACATCCCTGCCGTGTTCCTGACCTTAACGGAAAACTCTCAGTTTTTCTCCATTGAGAATGATACTTGCACTGGGTTTTTCATAGATGGCTTTGAAATACTGAGGTATGTGCCTTCTATCCCTACACTTTGAAGAGTTTTGATTAGGAAGGGATGTTGTACTTCGTCAAATGCTTTTTCAGCATCTATTGAGAGTATCATGTGGTTCTTGTTCTTACTTTTGTTAATGTATTGTATCACATTGATTGATTTGCGGATCTTGAACCAACGTTGCTGCCCTGGAATAAATCCCACTTGGTCGTGGTGAATAATGCTTTTACTGTACTGCTGGATCCTATTGGCTAGTATTTTGGTGAGAATTTTCGCATCTGTGTTCATCAAGGATATTGGTCTGTAATTCTCTTTTTTGATGGGATCCTTGTCTGGTTTGGGGATCAAGGTGATGCTGGCCTCATAAAATGAGTTTGGAAGTTTTCCTTCCATTTCTATTTTTTGGAACAGTTTCAGGAGAATAGGAATTAATTCTTCTTTAAATGTTTCATAGAATTCCCCTGGGAAGCCATCTGGCTCTGGGCTTTTGTTTGTTTGGAGATTTTTGATGACTGTTTCAATCTCCTTACTGGTTATGGGCCTATTCAGGTTTTCTATTTCTTCCTGGTTCAGTTTTGGCAGTTTATATGTCTCTAGGAAAGCATCCATTTCTTCCAGATTGTCAAATTTGTTGGCATAGAGTTGCTCATAATATGTTCTTAGGATTGTTTGTATTTCTTTGGTGTTGGCTGTGATCTCTCCTCTTTCATTCATGATTTTATTTATTTGGGTCCTTTCTCTTTTCTTTTCGATAAGTCTGGCCAGGGGTTTATCAATCTTATTAATTCTTTCAAAGAACCAGCTCCTAGTTTCATTGATTTGTTCTATTGTTTTTTTGGTTTCTATTTCATTGATTTCTGCTTTGATCTTTATTATTGCTCTTCTCCTGCTGGGTTTAGGCTTTCTTTGTTGTTCTCTCTCGAGTTCCTTAAGGTGTAGGGTTAGGTTGTGTATTTGAGACCTTTCCTGTTTCTTGAGATAGGCTTGTATCACTATATATTTTCCTCTCAGGACTGCCTTTGCTGTGTCCCACAGATTTTGGACCGTTGTGTTTTCATTATCATTTGTTTCCATGTTTTTTTTTCAATTCTTCTTTAATTTCCTGGTTGACCCATTCATTCTTTAGAAGGATGCTGTTGAGTCTCCATGTATTTGTGCTCTTTCCAAATTTCCTCTTGTGATTGAGTTCTACCTTCAGAGCATTGTGGTCTGAAAATATGCAGGGAATGATCCCAATCTTTTGATACCTGTTGAGACCTGATTTATGACCCAGTATGTGATCTATTCTGGAGAATGTTCCATGGGCACTAGAGAAGAATGTGTATTCTGTTGCTTTGGGATGGAATGTTCTGAATATATCTGTGATGTCCATCTGCTCCAGTGTGTCATTTAAGACCTTTATTTCCTTGTTGATCTTTTGCTTGGATGATCTGTCCATTTCAGTGAGGGGTGAGTTAAAGTCCCCTACTATTATTATATTCTTGTCAATGTGTTTCTTTGATTTTGTTATTAATTGGTTTATATAGTTGGCTGCTCCCATGTTAGGGGCATAGATATTTAAAATTGTTAGATCTTCATGTTGTACAGACCCTTTAGCTATCATATAGTGTCCTTCCTCATCTCTTATTATAGTCTTTGGCTTAAAATCTAATTGTTCTGATATAAGGATTGCCACCCCAGCTTTCTTCTGATGTCCATTAGCACAGTAAATTGTTTTCCATCCCCTCACTTTCAATCTGGAGGTGTCTTCAGGTCTAAAATGAGTTTCTTGTAGGCAGTATATGGATGGGTTTTGTTTTTTTATCCATTCTGAAAGCCTGTGCCTTTTGATTGGGGCATTTAGTCCATTTACATTCAGGATAACTATTGAGAGATATGAATTTAGTGCCATTGTATTGCCTGTAAGGTGATTGTTACTGTATATTGTCTCTGTTCCTTTCTGATAATACTTTTAGGGTCTCTATTTGCTTAGAGGACCCCTTGCAATATTTCCTGTAGGGCTGGTTTGGTGTTTACAAATTCTTTCAGTTTTTGTTTGTCCTGGAAGCTTTTTATCTCTCCTTCTATTTTCAATGATAACCTAGCTGGATAAAGTATTCTTGGCTGCATGTTTTTCTCGTTTAGTGCTCTGAATATATCATGCCAGTTCTTTCTGGCCTGCCAGGTCTCTGTGGATAAGTCTGCTGCCAATCTAATATTTTTACCATTGTATGTTACAGACTTCTTGTCCCGTGCTGCTTTCAGGATTTTCTCTTTGTCGCTAAGACTTGTAAAATTTACTATTAGATAACGGGATGTGGACCTATACTTATTGATTTTGAGGGGAATTCTCTGCACCTACTGGATTTTGATGCTTGTTCCCCTTGCTATATTAGGGAAATTCTCTACGATAATTCTCTCCAATATACCTTCTGCTCCCCTCTCTCTTTCTTCTTCTTCTGGAATCCCAATTATTCTAATTTTGTTTCGTCTTATGGTATCACTTATCTCTTAAATTCTCCCCTTCTGGACCAGTAGTTGTTTGTCTCTCTTTTGCTCAGCTTCTTTATTCTCTGTCATTTGGTCTTCTATATCACTAATTCTTTCTTCTGCCTCATTTATCCTAGCAGTAAGAGCCTCCATTTTTTATTGCACCTCATTAATAGCTTTTTTATTTCAACTTTGTTGGACTTTATTTCTTTTATTTGTCCAGAAAGGGCTTTTATTTCTCTGGATAGGGTTTCTCTAATATCTTCCATGCCTTTTTAGAGCCTGGCTAGAACCTTCAGAAACATCATCTTGACCTCTAGATTGGACGTATTACCAATATCTGTATTGATTAGGTCCCTAGCCTTCGGTCCTGCCTCCTGTTCTTTTTTTTGTGGTGAGTTTTTCCGCCTTGTCATAAGAATCCGCTGTTCTCCTTGTTAAGTGAACTTCGTCTTGGCTGTATTTCTTTGATCTTCTGGGGGAGGGGCCTGTTGTAGTGATTCTCAGGTGTCTTTGCCCCAGGCGGAATTGCACCGCCCTTACCAGGGGCCGGGCTAAGTAATCCTCTCAGGTTCGCTTTCGGGAGCTTTTGTTCCCTGAATGCTTTCCGTAGAGTTCCGGAGGACGGGAATGAAAATGGCGGCCTCCTAATCTGCTCAGAGGAGCCGAGAGCTAGGGGCCTCAGTCTTCAGTGCGCCTTCAGAAAAAAGCGCTTAATCCCTCCCGTCTCCACAGCCTCTGGCCGCGCTTGGAGAAAATCGTGCGTAATCAGTCCCGTCTCACTGGCTTCTGGGAGCTCCGAGCTCACCCAGCCTGTGACCAAGCGTCTCTGTCTTTGGCAGAGTTCCACCTGGAGTCTCCGAACCCCGTAGATTCCTGAGCTCTCCCGGGTCGGAGTCTCCCCGGATCTTGTGGGGACCCCTCGCACAGAGCACTGGTCCATGCCACAGAGCACTGGTCCGTGCCACAGACCACGGCTCCAGGAAACCTCAGCTCTGTCTCCGCAGCCGGCTTCCCCGCTCTAATACCTGTGAGCTCTGCGACACTCAGACACCCCTGATCCTTCTGTGACTCCTTGGGACCTGAGTCCACGCTGTCCCCGTGAGATCTTCACCCCAGTGTAGCCTCTGGAGCGATGTCCCTCCGTGGAGCAGACTTTTAATTAAAAGTCCTGATTTTGTGCTCCGTTGTTTCACCTCTTGCCGGAAGCCAGGGGCCAGATATTTTTAACAAGTACTGTCAAGTGACTCATCAGCAGAGCAAATTTAGAAAAGTTGTTCTCTTTAAATCTGTATATTGTTATCTGCCCCTACAGTCAGCTGTAGTTCAGTAAAACCTCATCACCATTTACCTTGATGCATAAGCCAAAGTCTTACTTCTTAATTCTGTATTTTCTCTCAACCCCCACATATAATTTATTACCTATAATGAATTTGAGGCTGTTAACAAATTATATCTCAAATGAACCCACCTCTCTCCATATTCTCTGCTAATGTCACTATCACCCTCTACTTGAAACTTCTATAACTCTTTTTTTTTTTAAGATTTTATTTATTTATTTGACAGAGATCACAAGTAGGCAGAGAGGCAGGCAGAGAGAGAGAGGAGGAAGCAGGCTCCCCGCTGAGCAGAGAGCCCGATGGGGGACTCGATCCCAGGACCCTGAGATCATGACCTGAGCAGAAGGCAGAGGCTTAACCCACTGAGCCACCCAGGTGCCCTACAACTCTTAACAATGTTTCTGCTTGCACTCTTTCTCACTTTCACTATATACTCAGTAGCCAGAATCATCTTCTTAAAACATAGATTCGATTTTTGTCAGGATTGTGTCACAATTCTGAGTAAATATTTTAAAGGATTAAAATTTAGGATAAAATTTGAACTTTTTTCTCCTGGCTCACAGATCCTGTGTTTTCTGGCCCTGACTCTCACCAGCTCACTCGAGTCCTTTCTCTTAACTATGCATTATCTATCCATTTTGGTGTTCCTTGAAATCTGTGAACACAACAGGCTTGTACCTGCCTCATGGCCCTTTTTCTATGTGGGCCACTCTTTATCCACTCTTTGGAGGACCAGGATCTAGACATCCTTCAGCTTGCAACTTAAATTTCACTTCCTTGGGGAAGATTCCTTCACTGCCTTATAAAATATAGAATGTCCCCTCTTATCTTAATTGCAGGCATTGTTCTTTTCCTTCCTATCACTTATCATGAGTTATAAATGTTTCATGTCATTTGGTTTAGTCTTGCATGCATTCTTTTATTTATTTTTAGCATTCCAACTAAAATGGGAGCTCCATGAGTGTAAGGTGTGTATCTTCTCTGTTTAACAGAGCACACAGCACTCAGTAAATATCTGTTGAATGAATAAATGAAAGTTAGATTATTAGATTTTCAAGAAAGTTCATGCAAAAAGAATCCCTCTTGAACTTCCCTCTGGAAAACACAACTTGTTTCCTCAAGATCATGACAGGAAAAAAGTACAAATATACAAGATCTCCAAAATAATTCTCTAAAATCAGAGTAGTTTGGGGCTCCTGGATGGCTCAGTCAATTAAGCATCTGCCTTCAACTCAGGTCATGATCCTTAGGTCCTGGGATGGAGCCCCACTCCGGGGCCCTCTGCTCAGCAGGGAGCCTGCTTCTCCCTCTCCTTCTGCCTGCTGCTCTACCTGTTTGTGCTCTTTCTCTGTGTCAAATAAATAAAATCTTTGAAAAACTAAAATAAAATAAAATCAGAATAAGGGAGAGGTGGGCAGAAAGAAAAGGAAGGACCGTAACTTTCTAGAAAGAAATACTCTGGTAAGCTGGTAACTTACACAAACTTACAAGAGAATCCATACTCTGTCCTTACATTCTAATAACCACTGTGTATGAAAAGTATAATCCATAGAATCATGTCTATCAGCCTATTTAATAAAGTAGAGTTGAAAACCACACAAACAACTAATTAATGTATAGACAGTTGAAGCAAGAGCAAAAGATTGGTAGACTATTTCTAACACTGCTATTCTTTTTCTCTGTTCCTTGGGAGAAACACCATAAAGGGAAAACTTTTACGTTTATATTAGTCAAATTTCTCCAGAGAAACTGACTCAACAGAATATATATATATATATATTTACATATATATATACACACATACATATATGTTTAAATATATATTTTATATTTATATATATTTTATATGTTTATATATATTTATATATTTTAAATATTTTTATGCATTTTATATATTTTTATATACATATATGAGGATATTTACTATCTGAATTAGCTTACACAATTATGGAGGCTGGAAATCCCATGGTCTGCTCTATACAAGCTAGAGATCCAGAAAAGCTGGTGATATAATTCAGTCCAAGTCTGAATGTCTGAGAATTGGAGGGCTGATGGTATAAATCCCTGTCTGAATCTGAAAGCCTAAAAACCAGGAGCACCAAAGTTTGAGGGCAGGAGAAGACAGATGTCCCAGCTCAAGCAGAGAAAGCAAATTCACCCTTCCTTGCTTTTTTGTTCTGTTCAGGCCAGAGTAGATTTGATGATTCCCATCCACATTGTGGAGGATGATCCTTACTCGGTCTATCAAATCAAATACTAATCTCTTCTGGAGACAACACAGAAAAAAATGGTTCATGATATCTGGGCATCCCTTAACCTAGTCAAGTTGGCACATAAAATTAACCATTACAATGTTCGTATCCAGGTATCAATAATCTCATAGTAAGCTGCTTCTTCAGGCATTTTCGAAAGTCACCCCTCCTTATGTATACTGGATATCACTCCTAGGGGTTTGTGAACATGATCTCTGTTGTGATTTCTTCATACTATTCCTGATATATATTATGGTTGTCATTCTCAGTTTCACAAAATTTAGGGGGTAAAGGGATACTGTTTAAATTCACTATCATAAGACTTTTTATTACATTTTTGTGGCTTTGTCTTTTTCATGCTTTTTAAAATCAAGTTGTTCAGTACAATTTTATATCTAACTTGACAGCTCAAGTAAATTACTTTCAAGGAGCTCATGGACTTTTTGAAATGCTCAGACTATATAAGGAGCACTCTTTTATTTCACACATTTAAAGAGTCATATCCAAGAGGATGAATTATATCCTTTTGGTGTCAAAAATAACTGGAAAATCTCTTCATTGCCATTTCTTGATCATGTATTTTCTCTTTCTCTGCTAATGAAGAATTCTGAGATGTTACTAGCAGCACAATTGCTGGCTGATGGCTATTTTATTTCCAAATTCCTTCTTTGACACTAATGAATGAATGTTCAGTAGCTCTTCAAAATGATACTGTTTATTTATAGTTTATCCTGAGGTGTTAAATCCTTTCTAACCTGACACCTCTGGGACATACATCAGTGTTCCAGCTGTATTTACTTCTAAATGAAATCTAGGATGAGTTACTGATCTGCACAATCCAATGAAATGCCTTTATTTTACTGTAATTTCACTCACTCTCACTTATAAAAAAGTTGTGCTTTCACTGCCAAAAGAACAGTCCTTAAGTGACACTGGGTATTATTGACTACTGACATTCAAAAGAGGTTCATTTCAACAACTATTGTTAATTTTTAAATTTGGCAATTTAATTCAATTCATAGTATCTCTTGTTGAGAAAAATAAAACCTCCTTAAGGAATAGATGCTAGTCACTTAACCTTACCCACTAGCTAAATTTTTCTCCGTACTTGTCCTCAAAGACCTGCAAGTTACAAAGGTGTGGGGGATAGTCACTTATACATTTACATGTGCCAAAGTAAAATATTTAAATATGTTTGGTGGCTTTTTGATAATAGATATAATTTTTAAAAATTTTTATTTTGTGCTCACAATTCCAAAGAAGTCAAAATGGACTCTAAGAAAAAAAATTTGCTATAGTAATATTTATTCCCACTTATAACAGTGAACAATCAGTAACATTGAAGGGACTTGGTTAAATAAATTATAATACACCTATGGGATGGAATACTATGCAGTCACTAAAAAGAAATTCTAGAATGTGTAACGAAATGAAAAAATCTTAATAACATATTTATTTATTCAGTAATTGATGACTGAGTGCTTAGCATGTTTCTGATACTGTTGGGTGCTAAGACCTCAATAGTGACTAAGACAGACATGGTTCTTGATCTTTGATAAGAAAAAAATGCAAAACAAAAACAACAAGGCATATCTTCGGCAAAATCTAATTTTTTTCTTATTTCAGATATATACAGACATAAAAACACTGGCGAACATATCGCTTATTCTGATGATAGAACTGCAAAAACTTTAATTTTCTTCCTTTTGCTACATTTACTAAAATAATGACACTTTATTTTTGCTAGAGGAAAACCAATTTTAAAAACAGATTTTGGCAAAGTGTTACAAATCTGCATATCACAGCTACGAGTATCACATGAGAATACTGAAACTGTAAATGCTAAATAAATAGATTCCAAGATGTCCACAACAGGTATAATGTGATTAAAAACAAGAAAAGTGTTCTCTCCGTTCAGCCAGTCAACTACCTTCATTGAATGCTATATGCAAAGCATCACAGCAAATACTGCAGTCTACTTTATAGGCTGATTATTTTCTTTTTATAAAATGCTTTGAATATGAACCAAAATACTGTGTGATACTTATTATCATAACCTGAGCTGAAGGGCATATGCAGACAGTAATTTTAATTATGCTCTTCTAATGATGAATACACTTGCTCTCACCCCATAAAGTATTTGGCCACCAACTGATGTGACTTCAGGGTGAGTTGATTTTTGCCTTCACCCCACCTGGATTTTAAGATCCATTAAAGTATCTTGTTAACTAAACCTCCTTTATTGTGGGTTTGTTTTTTTCCCCCAGTAAATCCAAGGTGAATTCAAATGAATAAAATAATGTAATATAAAGAGCTTGGATGTTTAGTAAAACCTAAGGGAGATTATATTCATTGTGTTGCATAACAGTTAATATAATGAAGACAAGACTTTCTCCCCAGTGCTCACTTTGTGTGTTATATGCTTTAATCATTTTGAGCATAAGGGCTTTCCTTCATTATTATTGCTATGCTAAGAAGGTCTAAGGTTATGTTTCTTATACAATCAATAATAAGAGAAACTCGTGTTTAGAAAGTGATTGTACTCAGATGTTTCCAAAGCTCTTGGTACACAATTTTTTATTGCTCTTGTTGTTTGTTTAGTATAAGCTTCTTTTATCTGATAACTTAAATGAGGTCAAAGCTTTATGAACCCCATTGACTAACTTTACTAGACTCTACAATATTAGTACTTGATGTGTTTGTTGGGATGTGGCAGGGAGGTTGGGAAAAATATGGTTAGGGTATAGTTTAATGTTTGAATTTTTATATTTTTATTCTTTTTATGTTCTTGGAAATATTTACAAAATTTTCCCTTCAGTAAGGATTATTGGTGAAGACTTTGTTCTTTTTTCAAATTTATTTTTTATTTTTATTTTTTTAATTTTTTAAAAATATTTTAGTTAGTTAGAGAGCTCAGACAGGGGAGGGGCAGAAGGGGAAGGAGAGAGAGAATCTCAAGCAGTCTCTCTGCTGAGCATGGGGCCCAACTCAATCCCAGGACCCTGAGATCACTACCTGAGCCAAAATCAAGAGTCAGATATTTAAACAACTAAGTCATTCAGACACCCCTGTTGTGTTTTTTTTTTAATTTGTTTAAATCCACTCTAATTTGGGGGACACGGTAGCTTAAAAAATCTTGAAGTCATACGGAGTTTCGTTTTAATCCTGGTTTTGTGATCTTGGGCAAGTTATTTAATCTGGAACTAGTTTTTTCATGGCTAAAAGTGAAAACTAACATCTATTTCACAGGGTTACTGTTTGAAAAAATGAAATGATGCATGGAAAGTGCCTGATGCTTACTAAATGGTAACTATTAGCACCATCACCTGTTGCTTAGTGTGGACTCATGCTAGAGATAAATAAGGGCAGTGGCAGACAGTATATATCTTCACTACAGGATTACAATATTATATCACTGAATCTGATTTTCTCCCTGACATTTAAAAAAAATCATAGGGAGAAAATATAAACTTAGTTATCCCAGTCTGTACTTGTTTTGAAGATAATCAGTGAATCAGTGATAGGATCATAAATGATTCCTGATGGTCATTTCTTATGAGACTGAATGCCAACCAATAATTAAAATGACTAGGAAGAGGGTCCAGTGCCCTGTGCCATCTCCATACCCACTTCAACTCCCACACAGCCCAGGGACAGAGTATTAGCAAACACAAAAATAATTTTCTGGCATTTCTTCCACAAAAGAAATAAATATGAATATGTGTTACTCTTAAAATGAGAAAAGAAAATAGTTCCTAACAAGTTAAATAATCATGAGAGTCAAGATAAAACTAGAGGGGGGAGAGTCCCACCATGCAAGCTCTTTCCCATGCAAAGAATCAAATACTAAGAAAAAATTATAACAATACCTGCCAGCTTACGACATGTCAGGTATATTTGCTGTACTCCATTCCTTACCTAGATTACCTTAGTTGATTTTCACCATAACTGTGAGTTAGTGATTATTATACTCCCATTACAGATGGGAAAACAGAATTTGAGAGGTTAAGTAAATACCCAAGTCACAGGACAATACGTTGCATGAGATAAGATTTGAAACCAGGAAGTCTCATTTCGAGCCCCTAACTCCTCCATGGGGTCCCTTAGTTGTCCAGACTGAGCCAACACATTAAAGAAAAAGAATTCAAATTATAAAACTTCCTGGATACCAGATCCAGAGCAGCACAACAAACTCCACGTTCTTCTCATCCCATCCATAAGGATAAGGGTCCTAACATAAAGTCTTATCTGAGCATTATCTCAGATCTGGGATCAGAATCACCTGCAGAAAAAGGATCTCAGTATGTATTACTTCCCCTGGATATCCTGGTTAAGTGTTTTACTTGTCTTATAACCTTCATTCCTCACAACAAATCTATGAGAGAGGAATTATTATTACTGCCCCTATGCGGGAGACTAAGATTTAGAGATTAAGTAACTTCCACAAGGTCATCTAGATAATGAGTGACAGGAGTGATGGAGCTGGCTCTCAATTCAAACCACTCATTCTAGAGGCCATGCTTCAGAACAGCAAGTCCTGCAAATACAAAGTATCTACAAATATGAGAAATACTTAAGAGCAGAGCATGTAGTTTTGATCTTTGTATCCATCCATAGCTCCTAGAACAGAGCCTAGCATTGAGTTGGCATCAACCATAATTTCAGACAGTTAAGAAACTCTTATTTGGGGGCCAGGTAGGTACTTAAAGGAATAAATGAAATATATATATATATATATATATATAGAGAGAGAGAGAGAGAGAGAGAGAGAGATCTAAAACTATAGATATAGATATATATCTATAGATATATATATCTCAACTTGTTTAATCCTCACAACAACCCTATAAGAAGAACCCTATAAGAAGACACCATTATCATCTCCATCTTTACATGAGAAAGCTGATCCATGAATGATAAATGGAAGTAGAGCGGTAAGGAATAAAGAAAGGGAGGGAAGAATAAATAAAATATAAAAAAAAAAAAAAGAAAGGGAGGGAAGCAGGTAGAGAGGAAGAAAGAAGAAAGTAATATTTCCAGAAGACACAAGTGGCCCCTTCAAACAGATTCCTGCTATGGCTGCTCATATGTGAAGCCCAAATATAAACCACACAAAATAATTCCCATGGCTCTAGTTTTACCTAGTACAGAGACAATTAATAGTTTTGTATGATTCAGAGTTTATATCCCCGGTACATTATTAGTCACTGTTCAGATTTAAAATGTCACCAAAACCCAACAGCTTCTGGGCATAGAGGCCCAGCTGTGCCACTCGGTTTTTGTGTTTTGTGAGCCTGTTTACCTCACATGCTGCACAACCACACCATAGTAGGTAAAGTCTCAACAGAGCTGTCTATGGGTCACTTCTAAAAAAGTAGCAAAGTTGACATCCATAATGACATCAGGGGCAGCATTCTAGAGACAACCAGAAAACAAGGGTCTGATGCAGCCAAGGGATAGAATGCAGCCAGGTGAAGGTTTGGGATCCTAGTGGGGCAGAGGGATATGTGAAAGGAGATCTCTGTAGGCAAGCTGACAAGAGCTGACAGAGCAGGCTTCAGCTCCCTGATCACAGAGCTGCTGCTCAGAGTCAGGTCTACCATCCCTGGCAATCTTGGAGAAATTGGAAGGCAAAGTGAGATGTTGGCCCCAAGCATGGGCAGAAACCCAGCACTAAATTTGGAGTACAGGATCAGGCCATTTGATCTCAGTCATTTAGACTAATGAACCAAGTGGGGCTCCCTAAATTCTACTTGTACGATTAGTCCAGAAACTGGTACAAGGCTTGACTTTGATGTGCTTACTTTGGGTTCAGTCATCTTACTTACATCTCTGGCTTCTCAGTTGATTCTCTCAGGTTTTCCAGTTAGCATATGGCATCATTTGCAAATGAGGATCCTGCTGTCTCCACATTCCCAATCATTATAGCGCCTATTTTCATCTTCTTTTCATCGGGTAGGACTCTGAGAACACTACAGGCCCACATTCCCTCACCCAAAACTCTTGGGCTCAGATAGGTTTTGGAATTCAGACTGTTTAAAATTTTAAAAAGGTAGTAATGTTGTTTCCCTTAGCAAGACATAAAGCAGCACTCCTTAACCAAACACATGACTATTTCTTCAACAAACAACATGAATGTTCCAAGGATGAATAAAGGCTACATGGCACCTCCTATCAGTTCAGGGCAGGCCTAGCCACCATATGACTAATAGATTAAAAATTTTTTAAAAACTAAATACCTCCTGGTTTCAGAGCTTTGGAATTTCATAATTGCAGGTAAGAGACTGTGAACATGCACTAAGAAACAGTGTCTGTAATGAAAATCATTTTTGAGAAGGGGCACACTGGTTGAAACTTGTTTATTTTGGGACAAAATGGATAAGACTTTCGATCCTTTATTTCTGGAAGAGGGAAGAAGTAAAATGGACAAGAAAGAGTGCAGTAGTGTTCCCCAAAGAAGTGGAAGCACATGGACCCCAGAGTTCATACATCTCAGACAAGTAGAGAGTCCCATCCTTAGCTGTACCCCTCAGCCTTTAGAGCTGAGAACAAGAGCACCCTGTGATACCTCTTACCACTTACCACACTTATCTTATTTCCATCCTGCACATAAGGTCCATGAGGGTCTAGATCATGACTTCCATCTTTGCATTCCTGAAAGCATCTCTCATGTGGCTTGTATCTGCAGCTGTTTAATAAGTAAACTTCTATGGGATTGATTTCTTTGGATATGCAAAAGATTTTGAGTAGAAAAAAGAGAAAATATTTTCAGAAGGCACTAATCTTGGCCATGTCATACGCTGCATGGATCAACAGTTTCCATGACAGCATTAGCTAAGGAAGATGTCTGAAGAGTCATGGTGAACTCAGAAGAATCTGGAAAAGATGGAGTGTGCTTCAGTTACTCAGCCTAACTGCAGAAAGTGAACAAAGACTTGACCTTACTGATTTATGAGATCATTGCAGAGGAGGAAGTGCTCCTTAAGCAAGCAGACTTTCTCATAAAATAGCTCCAGGTCCTTGAATTCCACCTTTAAATACCATTGTAAAAATTCCTCTGTGGAACCTGTTCAGCAAAAATGCTTTAAGAAGTCCCTGCCCATTATTCTCCTCCATGCTTCTCTCTCCAGTTCAATGACAGACTCACAATCACACCCCTCCTCCTCCCTTCATCTTGCCAATCCTCAATCCTGCTCAACTTCCACTCACCAGTACCTTATATTTGCACAGGAACTTCTCTTCTGAGCAACTGCCTGCTGGGTAGACACATCTGTCTTATTAATCCTCAAGTCTGACATGTACAAAATCAAGCTCATCACATTCCCACAAGACCACTCCTCTTCCTGACTTCCAAGTGTTTATCAACTACATCACCACTAACAAACTTAAGGATGATAGTACCTCCAAAGAAAGTAAGATTCTAAATTCCTCTTCACTTTCATTATGGTCTTCCAGTCTCCATCCAAACTATTTCAATAGTTTCCATACAGATCTCTTTTCCTCTGATTCATCCATCACATCAATAATAATCTTAATCACTCAATCACTGAATTGTATTCAGCTGTGAATAACAGACTTCTGAAAAATAGTGGCTTAAACAAGAGAGGGGGTATATCCTTCTCTCTCTGAGTTAGGTTTCTTCTAGTTTGGGCTCCACCATGTTTAAGGAGTGCCTCATCTCAGACCTTAAAGATGGCTTCTGGAATTCAAACCATCTTGCTCATTCCCAGGAAAGAAGAAGGAAGATCTAAGGAAAAAAGGACATGCCATCTGAGTCAGCCTCCTTCTTAAGGAGCTTTCCTAGAAATTTCCGAAATAACTTCTGCTTAGAATGTATTCTCATAATCCCCTCAACTACAAAGGAGACTGGAAAATGTAGCTTTTCTCTTTGTCATCTCCCTTAAAATTGAGACAGAGGTAGTAAGAATGGTGAGAAGAATATTAAGTAGGCAAAATCAGACTGTCTATTATTTTTAAAAACTGTGATAAAAAGAAAAAATTCAGTATAGCCTCATTGACTACCAAGTTAAATCTAAAATTATAGCAAAATGTTTAAGCCCTTTCATGACCATCCTTGTTCACCCCTAACCAATCTTGCCAGCTCTTTCTTCTACTTCTCAGAGTAGTTCTCATATTTTAATGTGCAGATGAATCATCTGGGGATCTTGTTAAAGTGCAGACTCTATTTCAGTAGGTCTGGGATGGGGTCTGAGGTTCTGTATTTCTAACAAGTTCCCAGGTGATGCTGATGCTACCCGTCCCTAGAGTGGTAAGTTTTTAGAGCAGTGATTCTCATCCAAGGGTCATATTGCCCCCCAGGAGGCATTTGGTAATGTCTGGGGAAATTGCGTGACACAACATGGAGGGAGGAGATGGGGAGGATATTACTGGCATCTAATGAGTAGAGGCCAGAGATGCTGCTAAATATCCTGTAATACACAGGATAGTCCACTGTATCAAAGAATTATCTGATCTGAACTGCCAATACCACTGAGGTTGAAAAAAAAAAAACAACTAACCCTGTTCAAGAAGTAGCCTATGCTCCAGAAAGATGAGATTACATGTTATTCCAATATGTCCTACATTTTCCTATCTTTATCACTATGTTTCCTCCAATTAGTTCTTATCTTTCCTATAGTCAACTCTCTCAATTGATTTCTTCATCATGTGTCAAGCCCTGTTAATGTACCACCTGTTTCATGAATGCATCTTAGCTCCTTACCTTACCTTACCATATGCTCTCTCCTTCCTCTGAATTGCTTTCTATGCATTTGCTATAGACTAAATGGTTGTGTCCCTCAAAATTCATATATTAAAACCTAATCTCCAGTGCAATGGTATTTGGAAGTGGGGCTTTTGGGAGATGAGTAAGACACAAGGGTAGAGCCATAGTAAATTGAATTAGCGCCCTTATAAAAGAGACCTGAGAGGGGTGCCTGGGTGGCTCAGTGGGTTAATCCACTGCCTTCAGCTCAGGTCATGATCTCGGGGTCCTGGGATCTAGCGCCCCATCGCATCAGGCTCTCTGCTCAGCAGGGGGCCTGCTTCCTCCTCTCTCTCTGCCTGTCTCTCTGCCTACTTGTGATCTTTGACTGTCAAATAAATAAATAAAATCTTCAAAAAAGAGAGAGAACTGAGAGTTCCCTCAACCCCTTGTGAGGCCACATCCAGAAGACAGCTGTCTATGAACCAAGAAGTAGTCTCTTACCAGACATCACATTTGCTGGTGCCTTGACCTTGGACTTCCTGGTCTCCAGAACTGTGAGAAATAAACTTTTTTTTTAAATAAACCACCCAGTCTATGGTATTTTGTTACAGCAGCCCTAAGGATGAAGAGACCATCTCTCTGTCACATATAACCCACCTCCACTTATGTTACTTAATCTTCTCACTAGAAATATATTATAAATTGTTCAACTTGGATACTATACTTTCATAACCTTGGTAAACCTTCCATGGTAGCTAGAATAGTGCCCTACACACAGTTGAATGGTCTCTTTTTTGTTTATACAGCATAAATAGACTTTAAAAATAATTGTTAAAAACAAGTGTGTATACACACACACACACACACACACACACACACACATATTACATTAGGCCTTTAAGAAGTTCTCCTAGTACAGTTAACTCACCCTGGCTTTATCTTTCCTAGTCTCTTCCTTATGCCAACCACCAATGCAAATTGTAACACCTTCTGGTCCTCATAAAATCCAAATGTGATTCCCAAAGACAGCTTTAAAAGGCAGAAAAAAGGAAAGTTTAAACCCTTCTTTTAGGACCACTGCATGGTTTTCACTAAGCCTTCCCTGATTCTTTCAGGCCAGGGTTCATGGACCAGTGCCTGTTTACCTGGCTGGCTGAGATTCAAATGAGTAATAGAACCTCTGAGCCATCAGTACCACTCCTAATGCATTTTTCATTAAATTGAACTCCCACCTGGGTCCTCTTTCTGAGGTTCAGACAGAGGTAAGCGAGGTACATGGTGCTTGTTTACTAGCATTTAGACAAGATTTCTCTTTTCTCACAAACGATAACAATTTTGTGCTTAAGAGGATTTCTGGGAAGGTAGAAACGTGTTTATTTGACCATCTGTTAAGAGAATACTGATTCATTAGAACAAACTTGCAACTGATTCACATTTCAGAACTTTAATAAAATATTTTAAGCCAAGGTCAGATGGATAGCCTGCTTTCCATAAAAAATACCAAAACACATATACATATATATGCATATCCATCACACACATTTCACCAGTGTCACTTACTATTTTATTTCAAGCCATAGCACCTGTGCACATGCTGGAATCAAGGCTAATTGGGTCATCTTTTTTTTTTTTTTAAGATTTTTATTTATTTATTTGTCAGAGAGAGTGAGCACAGACAGACAGAGAGGCAGGCAGAGGCAGAGAGAGAAGCAGGCTCCCTGCCGAGCAAGGAGCCCACTGCGGGACTCGATCCCAGGACGCTGGGATCATGACCTGAGCCGAAGGCAGCCGCTTAACCAACTGAGCCACCCAGGCATCCCTAATTGGGTCATCTTAACTGAAATCAGAGTTCCGTCTGGTAAGGGACTTTACCCTTACTAGGGCTGTGTCCCTGACAGCTACCCCCTCCCCACATACATACATGGCATGAGACCTTCTGCCACTGGAGACACGGCATGTCATGTGCACTGTGCAAACAAAGGCATGAGCCCACACCAGTAGCATCTTGACTGAGCTTTCCTGGCACCTGAAATTCTGCTCCCTCCATTAGGCCAACTGGAACCATACAAGACCTCTTTCTTAGGATGATTTTGGAAATATTGTTATCTTCTTTGTTCCTGACATATAGCTTATACATTCTGATGCACCAATAAAAATCATGCTATGATAAATGCATATTTATTTGAAGGAAAAGAATATTACAAATTGAGTCTTCTTGAAAACCAAGACTTAAATCATTATATTTACATCCCACCTCATAGTGCAACCATGAGTTGCAAATTATTTTCAGGCTAGATATTCTGTTTATTGCAAAAACTGCTTCACCAGAGGTATGAGGGAAATAGTATATTGTTCATACCAAAATTGGCCATTCTAGGAGATTAATTAAGATACAATTTTGCTCAGGGATTCCTTGTTTTAGAGTACTATAGACAATCTTCTCTGTTTCTAATTCAGCCCTGTAGGTATCCAAGCCATCAATTTCTTTTTTTTTAATAATTTTTTTTATTTTTTTATAAACATATAATGTATTATTAGCCCCAGGGATACAGGTCTGTGAATCTCCAGGTTTACACACTTCACAGCACTCACCATAGCACATACCCTCCCCCATGTCCATAACCCCACCACCTTCTCCTGACCCCTCTCCCCCCAGCAACCTTCAGTTTGTTTTGCAAGATTAAGAGTCTCTTATGGTTTGTCTCCCTCCCGATCCCATCTTGTTTCATTTATTCTTTTCCTACCCCCAAACACCCCACATTGCATCTCCACTTCCTCATATCAGGGAGGTCATACGATAGTTGTCTTTCTCTGACTTATTTCGCTAAGCATAATACCCTCTAGTTCCATCCATGTTGTCTCAAATGGCAAGATTTCATTTCATTTGATGGCTGCATAGTATTCCATTGTATATATATATATACCACATCTTATTTATCCATTCATCTGTTGATGGACACTTAGGTTCTTTCCATAGTTTGGCTATTGTGGGCATGGCTGCTATAAACATTCGGGTGCATGTGCTCCTTCGGATCACTATGTTTGCATCTTTAGGGTAAATACCCAGGAGTGCAATTGCTGGGTCATAGGGTAGCTCTATTTTCAATTTTTTGAGGAACCTCCATGCTGTTTTCCAGAGTCAAACCATCAATTTCCAACCATCAATCCTAGCCAAACTCATCACAGTAGCATTTGTCCAGATTCCTAGAACAACCTACTCTCAAGCAAAACTGCTTACCTCTTTGCCTAAATAACCCTGTGAACAGTTAGTTTGTCCTGGTTTCCAAGTATCTACATTTGATTCTGTGTGTGTAGGTTAGGTAGTGAAGTAGGTAAATAGGAAAATAAGTAAATAGTTATTCAAAGGCAGCTTTAACACTTACCAAAATACCTGAATCCTGCCTCTTACCACCTGTCTTTCTTGAAATCTGGTTCCTTCCTTGATGCCTGTGATTCTAATTTCACCAAGAAGACAGTTGCTATAAGGGTGCCTCTTCCCGCCAGATAAAAGACAGCAAGATAGAGTCCTTCTCTAACTTCCCTGACAAGAGAAGAAAAGGCTACTGTGCTTCAGGTGGCTTGCAATGGGCCAGGGGTAGTAAAACAGAGGGAAAGTCCTGAGAGGAAGCAGAAGCCCATCACTTGAGTGAGTAAGGAAGGCGAAGAAAGCCCAGCCTGTCTGTATCTCAGAGAAGGGACTCAGGCAACCTTGCAACGAACATTTCCTTTGTGTTTTCTGGGTACTGACAAATTAATTAAACAAGGAGGACATTAGCCTGAGGTGGCTCTACTGCCCTGGCAGCCTGTGTAAACAAAGCTAAATCCAAGCCTATAAATGCCTCAAGGTTATAAAATAAAAACACTGAGGACAACAATCACAAATAACCAACTAGGCTTTAAACTGTAGCCAATCAATAACTTTCTTTTGCTTCTGCTTTTTCTTTATAAAACCCTCTCCCAGGGGCACCTGGGTGGCTCAGTTGGTTAAGCAACTGCCATCAGCTCAGGTCATGATCCCGGAGTCCTGGGATTGAATCCCACATCAGGCTCCCAGCTCCATGGGGAGTCTACTTCTCCCTCTGACCTCCCCTCTCATGCTCTCTGACTCTATCTCTCTCTCAAATAAATAAAATAAAGTAAAATAAAATAAAATAAAAACCTCTCCCAGAACTCCTGTCTGTGGAGTGTTTCTGACAACTTCTGGGTTTGATGCTGCCCCATTTGAATTGATTTTTGCTCAAATAAACTCTTAAAAATTTTAATATGCCTCAGTTTATCATTTAGTAGCATAAAGGGGCCAACCAAGACAAAGGCCATGTTCAAAGGCTGTTAAGTAACTCTGGCCATGGGGCTTTAGGACAGTTATATCAGTGGATACAACAGAGGGTTTATTTCTTGGATTTTTTTATTAATAAAAGAAAACTATAAATACATGAGGAATCTGGCCTTGCCCACAAGCACCTCCCTGGTCTCCCTCCATTACTTTCTCTCATTTGTTCTGGGAAGGACATGCAAGTGAAGACCCTCATTAGGGACAAGGTGATGATCACATGAGCAATATGAATTATCACATTCAGCCAGACCTTGGAGAAAAATGTAATTGCTGTTTCTTACAGTGGGACATCAGACAGGAAATGGCAGTTCTCTGAGATAAGCCACAAATCTCCCCTATCTTAGGATCTCTGTGGATCCTCCTGATGTGTCTCAGAGAGTGGTAGAGTGTCTATAAAACTAAAGGAGGAATAATTGGAGAAGAAATTTGGCAGTGTCCTACATGGGAAGGAGGGATGGCTATTATCTACATGGGATCACAATAATATCAAAGTGTCACTCATATCCATACATGAACAATGGAAAAATCAGGGAATGGTCCTGTGGTCACAATCCTTGCAGGTGTTTTTATACAGTTTCCCCCCTGTTCTAAAGTAGAATAATCTACACCACCTGCACAAAACCTGCCCCTAGAGATAAAATGAGACCCAGTGGGTACTGTTGTGATATGGTCTACTATGTCTTAGGGTTTAAAACTGATTTATCTGCTTTTCATGTTTTCTGCTTCTCCTGTTTTAAAATAGTTACAGTGCTAGCTGCAGGTGTTTGCTCTTATGACACTTTGAAATCTATGAATGTTTCTTGAATTTGAAGGGAAAAAAATCCCACACAATGTTTATGTGACCTGTAAAATTAGAACTGAAAAAAATTAACTTGAGGAGGAGCACAGTAAAGAGAGACTTCCTTTGTTTTATTTCTATCCTTCCTTCCTCCCTCCCTTCCTTTCTTCATTCCTTCTCTTCATCCTTCCATCATTCCCTTCTTTCTCCATTTTTTTGTATTAGCTGAAGAACAACTATTTGTGGACTGGAATTGTCCCCTGTGTATTGGGAAAGTCATCAGGATGACTCCTTTGGGAACACAAATGAACAGCAAATTCTTACTCTTTGTATTCAGAGGAAATGGAATACATCTGCAGTGGACTGGGATATTAGAGTGAATCACTTTGTCTTTTGCCAGACTGTACCTAGAAGAAGGAGAAATGTTTTCCCTGAATGTAGACTAGACAGTGATACTGATAGTGCTGGATAACTCAAACTATAGCACATGGACCACTGACCATTAGCATTGTGTTAGATGGACCACTGTGATAAGCCTTGTCTATACCTTGAGGAAACTGACAGGAAGCAGTTGTGTTCAGCTTGGACCTTACAGAAGATTTGAGCTTAAAAAAATAAGTTATAAAACAACCCCAAGGTGATCTAAAAGGCCCTTGTATTCTCTGGACCAAACAATATGTAAGCATATGAGACAAACAACAGGCAAACAGGTTACAGAAAATATAAGCATTCCTTGGGGAATCCCCAGAAATTACTCAGTGAGAAAGCATCAAGAATAAATTCACCCTCTGGCACATGTTTGCATGTGGATCATTGTTCAATCATTTTTAACAGTGACCTTAATTTGTACGCATAAGCACTGGAGTGAAACATGGTGATTACAGCTTATCTCTACTCATTCTTAACTAAGACTTTTTTTTCTTAATTTACAGGTTCTGTAGAGAAAAGCACACAAGTCTTAAATGTAAAACTTCTCAAATATGTACACATCCATATAATGACCACCCAGGTTAAGATATAGAGTACTTCTGGCCAATACTCCTTCCTCTCCCAAAGGTAAACACTGTGTCAACTTACATCACTACTGAGTAGCTCTACCTAGTATTGAATTTCATATAAATCACTCATACAATATGCATTCTTTTTGTGTCTGGCTCTTTTTGCTCCACAATATGTCTGTGATATTCACTTATTTATTCTGTTCTTTCTATTGCTTGTGAGGCATTTCATTCATGAATTAATCAAAATGTATTCATCTATTCTAACACTGATGGACATTTGAGTTGTTCTTGTTTGGAAGCTATTATAAATAATAGCACTATTCTTGTAGATGTAGTTTGGTGGATATTAACACTCAGCTTCTGTTGGGTATATGCTCAGGGCTGCTACTAAAAGTTAGAAGGAATGGAAATGTTGAGCTTTGAAACTTTCTCATGACAGTTTTACAAAGTTGTCTAAACTATTTGCAATTCTACCACCCCCTGTATGGTTGCCAACACATTACCAGTTCTTCTCATTTTAGCCATTCTGCTTGGTATGTGGTAGTTTCAGACTGTATAAATAATTTAAACTTGTTCAAATTTATGAGGTTGAGAATCTTTTGGTAATACTGCATTCAAATATCCTTTTTTTAGAAGTTACTGTTTTAGTTTTTTGCTCATTTTTACTTACTGAGTTGTTAACGGGATGTAGGATGGGTGGATGGATAGATAGATATTATTAAAAGGCATTTATTTATTTTTAAAGATTTTATTTATTTATTTGACAGAGAGAGGCAAGTGGGAAGAGAGGCAGGCAGAGAGAGAGATGAGGAAGCAGGCTCCCCACCGAGCAGAGAGCCCGATGCCAGACTCGATCCCAGGACCCTGAGATCATGACCTGAGCTAAAGGCAGAGGCTTCACCCACTGAGCCACCCAGGTGCCCCTAAAAGGCATTTAACAACAGATATATCTAACATTGTGTATTACTAATGTCTTCTAGTGTTTGACTTGCCCTTTCACTCCTGATTGTGTTTTGATTAGCCAACAGGTTTAATTTTAGTGAAATCCAATTTATCAATATATTCTTTTGTGATTAGGATATTTTCATGTAGATACTTCGATTTAAGTTCAGGAATATACTCTTTATATATTTTCTAGAAGCTTTATTGTTTTGTATTTCACATTTAGGTCTATAATCTCACATGAATCTTTCCATACGATGTGAGATAGGGGTCACTGTTAACTATTTCTCCATATGGTTATCCAGTTGACCTAGCACCATTTATTGAAAAAACTATACTCCCATACTGCCTTTCTCCCACAAATTGCAGTGGTTTCTCTGTCATAAAACAGATGACCATATATGTGTGGATCTATTTCTGAGCTAATACTGTCTTCATTTCTGTGGCTATATAATAAATAAATCTTATATCTGCTAGTATAAGTTGTTCACTCTTATTCTTCAAGTTTGCCTTGGCTATCTCAGGTATTTGAGTATCTGTATGTATTTTAGAATTAGATTGTCAATATGATATCTACAAAACATTTAAGGAACAGTTAATACTTATTCTCCTCAAGCTATACCAAAAAATAGAAACAGAAGGAAAATTTCCAAATTCATTCTATAACCCTATCCCTGATACCAAAACCACATAGAGACATCACATAAAAAAGAGAACTACAGGCCAATATCTCTGATGTACATAGATGAAAAAAATCCTCAACAAAATATTAGTAAACCAAGTCCAACAATACATTAAAAATTCATTCACCACAAGCAAGTGGGATTTATTTCTGGTTTTCAGGGGTGGCTCGCTATTCACAAATCAATCAGTGTGATACGTCACATCATATGATCATTTCAATCGATGCAGAAAAAGCGTTTGACAAAGCACATCTGTTCATGATTAAAAAAAAAAAAACCCTCAACAAACTAGGTTTAGAGGGAGCATACCTCAATATAATAAAGGCCATATATGAAAAACCCACAGCTAAATTCATCCTCTATGGGGAAAAACTGAGAACTTTCTCCCCCTAAGGTCAGGAACAAGACAAGGATGTCCATTTTCACTACTTTTATTCAACATAGTACTAGAAGCCCTGGCTTGCTTGTAGCCCTGGCTACAGCAATCAGACAACAAAAAGAATTACAAGGCATCCAGATTGGAAAGGAAGAAGTAAAATTTTCACTATTTTCAGATGACATGATACTCTACATAGAAAACCTGAAAGACTCCATCAAAGAAGCTGCTGGAACCGATATATGCATTCAGTAAAGTTGCAGGATACAAAACAATGCACAGAAATCTGTTGCATTTCTGCATACCATAATGAAGTAGCAAAAAGAGAAATTAAGGAAATAATCCCACTCACAATTGCTTCAATATTATAAAATACACAGAATAAACCTACCCAAAGAGGTGAAAGACCTATACTCCAAAAAATATAAAACACTGATGAAAGAAACTGAAGGTGACATAAAGAAATGGAAAGATATTCCATGCTTATGGATTGGAAGAACAAATATTGGTACAATGTCTATACTACCCAAAGCAATCTACACATAATGCAATCCTTATGAAAATTCCAACAGCAATTTTCACAGAACTAGAACAAACAATCCTAAAATTTGTAGGAAACCACAAAAGATTCCAAATAGCCAAAGCAATCTTGAAAAAGAAAAACAGCTGGAGGCATCAGAACTCTGGACTTCAAGTTATATTACAAAGCTATAGTAATCAAAACAGTATGGAACTGACACAAAAATAGACATATATACTCATGAAACAGAATTTAAAAATCCAGAAATAAACCCACAGTAATATGGTCAATTAATCTTTGACAAAAGCAGGAAAGAATATCCAATGGCAAAAAGACAGTCTCTTCAACAAAAAATATTGGGAAAACTGGACAACAACAGGCAAAAGAATGAAACTGGACCACTTTCTTACAACATACACAAAAATAAATTTGAAATGAAGAACTAGACCTAAAACCATAAAAATCCTAGAAGAGAACACAGGCAGAACCTCTCTGACATTAGCCATAGCAACTTCTTTCTAGATATGTTTCCTGAGGCAGGGAAACAAAAGCAAAAATAAACTATCAGGACTATGACAAAATTAAAAGCTCTACACAGCAAAGGAAAAAATCAAGAAAACTAAAAAGCAACCCATGGAATAAGAGGAGATCTTTGCAAATGACAATCTGATACAGGTTTAGTGTCTAAAATATATAAAGAAATTATAAAACCCAATACACACAAAAAAAAACAAATAGTCCAATTGAAAATGGGCAAAGACATGAACAGACATTTCTCTAAAGAAGAAATACAGATGGCCAATAGACACATGAAAAAATACACATGGCGGGGAGGAGTCAAGATGGTGGAGAAGTAGCAGGCTGGGACTACATCAGGTAGCAAGAGACCAGCTAGATAGCTTATCAAACCATTGCAAACACCTACAAATCCAACAGGAGATCGAAGAGAAGAAGAGCAACAATTCTAGAAATAGAAAATCGACCACTTTCTGAAAGGTAGGACTGGTGGAGAAGTGAATCCAAAGCAATGGGAAGATAGACCCCGGGGGGAGGGGCTGGCTCCCAGCAAGTGGCAGAGAAACGGAGCACAAAATCAGGACTTTAAAAGTCTGCTCCACGGAGGGACATCACTCCAGAGGCTAAACCAGGGTGAAGCCCACGCAGGGATCACAGAAGGATTGGGGGTGTCTGAGTGTCACAGAGCTCCTAGCTATTAGAACGGGGAAGCTGGCTACAGAGACAAAACCGAGGAGTGAGCTCTCAACTCGGGGTTACCTTGAACTGGTCACAGGCTGCGTGAGCTTGGAGAGCGGCCAGAGACTAGGGAGAAGAGAGTGATTGAGCGCTTTTCTTCAAGCACGGCCAGAGGCCAGGGAGACAGAAGCGATCCAGCACTTTTCTCCAAGTACGGCCAGAGACCAGGGAGATGGGTGTGATTGAACGCTTTTCTCTGAGGGCACACTGAGGAGCGAGGTCCCGAGCTCTCGGCTACTCCGAGCTGGAGACTGGGAGGCCACCATTGCCATTCCCATCCTCTGGAACTCTGCGGAAAGCATTCAGGGAACAAAAGCTCCTGAAAGCGAATTACTTAACCTGGCCCCTGATAAGGGCAAGGCAATTCCGCCTCAGACAAAGATACTTGAGAATCATTAAAACAGGCCCCTACCCAGAAGATCAAGAAATCCAGCCAAGACCAAGTTCACTCACCAAGGAGAACAGCAGAATTCCAGAGGAGGAGAAAGCAAAGCATGGAATTCAAGGCTTTCTCCCAAGATTCTTTAGTCTTGCTGTTAATTAATTTTTTTTCCTTCTTCTGCTAAATTTTTTTAACTTTTACCCGTTCCTCTTTTAACGTTTTTTTTAACTAGTTTATCTTAACAATACCTTTCAAAAAAAATAAATAACAATAATCTTTTTTGAAACTTCATTATTATACTCATATTTTATCCTTCATTGTATCTAACTTTATTTTTTGTATACACATAGGGTTTGTTCTTCTAAAAAATTCGGGGTACAACTTCTCCTAATAGATCAAATTATACCCTAAATCTAGCTCTGGGCTTGTTCTAGTCTCCAGCCCAAGCAAATTATCTCCACTTTCGTTTTCTTTATTCTCCCAACCAACTTACTATATCAACCTCTTTTTTAGAAATCTAAAAAGAAAAAAAAATTTTTTTCTCATCTTTATAGGCACTCTCCATCCCTTCATTGTGTCTACCCCTATATATGTTTTTCATTCATTAAAATTTTGGGAGGTAGTTTCTTCTAAGACACCAAAATACTCCCAAAATTAAGTATGTGATCCTGTTCTAGTCACCAGTCTAATATATATATTTTTTCTTTTTTAATATTTTTTCTTTATTTGTTTTCTTTCTTTTTTTTCCCCCCTCAGAACTTATTTTTGACCCCCCTCTCTCTCATGATTTGAGTTCTCTTCTGATTTGGTTAAAGCACATTTTCTTGGGGTCTTTGCACCCCTTTAGTAGTTTATTTGCTCCTACATATGTTCTTATCTGGACAAAATGACAAGGTGGAAAAACTCGCCACAAAAAAAAGAACAAGAGGCAGTACCGAAGGCTAGGGACCTAATCAATATGGACATCAGTAATATGTCAGATCTAGAGTTCAGAATGATGATTCTCAAGGTCCTAGCCGGGCACGAACCAGACATGGAAGATATTAGAGAAACCCTCTCCAGAGAGATAAAAGCCCTGTCTGGAGAAATAAAAGAACTAAAATCCAACCAAGTTGAAATCAAAAAAGCTATTAATGAGGTAAAATAAAAAATGGAGGCTCTTACTGCTAGGATAAATGAGACAAAAGAAAGAATTAGTGACATAGAAGACAAAATGAGAGAGAATAAAGAAGCTGAGCAAAAGAGAAACAAAGAACTACTGGACCACAGGAGAGAATTCGAGACATAAGTGACTCCATAAGATGAAACAACATTAGAATGATTGGGATTCCAGAAGAAGAAGAAATAGAGAGGGGAGCAGAAGGTATATTGGAGAGAATTATTGTAGAGATTTCCCTAATGTGGCAAATGGAACAAGCATCAAAATCCAGGAGATGCAGAGATCCTGACTCAAAATCAATTAAGAATAGGCCCACACCCCATCACCTAATAGCAAAATTTACAAGTCTTAGTGACAAAGAGAAAATCCTAAAGACAGCCCGGGAAAAGAAGTCTGTAACATATAAAGGTAAAAATATCAGATTGGCAGCGGACTTATCCACAGAGACCTGGCAGGCCAGAAAGAACTGGCATGATATATTCAGAGCACTAAACGAGAAAAACATGCAGCCAAGAATACTATATCCAGCAAGACTATCACTGAAAATAGAAGGAAAGATAAAATGCTTCCAGGACAAGCAAAAACTGAAAAAATTTGTAAACACCAAACCAGCTCTACAGGAAATATTGAAAGGGGTCCTCTAAGGAAAGAGAGAGCCTAAAAGTAGTAGACCAAAAAGGAACAGAGACAATACACAGTAACAGTCACCTTACAGACAATACAAAGGCACTAAATTCATATCTCTCAATAGTTACCCTGAATGTAAATGGGCTAAATGCCCCAATCAAAAGACACAGGGTATCAGAATGGATCAAAAACCAAAACCCATCAAATATGCTGCCTACAAGAAACTCATTTTAGACCTGAAGACACCTCCAGATTGAAAGTGAGAGGGTGGAAAACAATTTACCATGCTAATGGACATCAGAAGAAAGCTGGGGTGGCAATCCTTATATCAGATCAATTAGATTTTAAGCCAAAGACTATAATAAGAGATGAGGAAGGACACTATATCATACTCAAAGGGTCTGTCCAACAAGAAGATCTAACAATTTTAAATATCTATGCCCCTAATGTGGGAGCAGATAACTATATAAACCAATTAATAACAAAATCAATGAAACATATCAACAATAATACAATAATAGTAGGGGAATTTAACACTCCCCCTCACTGAAATGGACAGATCATCCAAGCAAAATATCAACAAGGAAATAAAGGTCTTAAATGACACACTGGACCAGATGGACATAACAGATATATTCAGAACATTCCATCCCAAAGCAACAGAATACACATTCTTCTCTAGTGCACATGGCACATTCTCAAGAATACATCACATCCTGGGTCATAAATCAGGTCTCAACAGGTATCAAAAGATTGGGGTCATTCCCTATTTTCAGACAACAATGCTCTGAAGCTACAACTCAATCACAAGAGGAAATTTGGAAAGAACCCAAATACATGGAGACTAAACAGTATCCTTCTAAAGAATGAAAGGGTCAACCAAGAAATTAAAAAAGAATTGAAAAAAAAACTCACGGAAACAAATGATAACGAAAACACATAAGTTCAAAATCTGTGGGACACAGCAAAGGCAGTCCTGAGAGGAAAATATATACTGATACAAGCCTTTCTCAAGAAACAAGAAAGGTCTCAAATACACAACCTAACCCTACACCTAATGGAGCTGGAGAAAGAACAACAAAGAAAGCCTAAACCCAGCAGGAGAAGAGAAATCATAAAGATCAGAGCAGAAATCAATGAAATAGAAACCAAAAAAACAATAGAACGAATCAACAAAACTAGAGCTGGTTCTTTGAAAGAATTAATAAGATTGATAAACCCCTGGCCAGACTTATCCAAAAGAAAAGAGAAAGGACCCAAATAAATAAAATCATGAATGAAAGAGGAGAGATCACAACCAACACCAAAGAAATACAAACAAGTATAAGAACATATTATGACCAACTACATACCAGCAAATTTGACAATCTGGAAGAAATGGATGCTTTCCTAAAGACCTATAAACTACCAAAACTGAACCAGGAAGAAATAGAAAACCTGAGCAGACCCATAACCAGCAAGGAGATTGAAACAGTCATCAAAAATCTCCAAACAAAAGCCCAGGGCCAGAAAGCTTCCCAGGGGAATTCTACAAAACATTTAAAGAAGAATTAATTCCTATTCTCCTGAAACTGTCCCAAAAAATAGAAATGGGAGGAAAACTTCCAAACTCACTTTATGAGGCCAGCATCACCTTGATCCCAAAACCAGAGAAGGGTCCCATCAAAAAAGAGAATTACAGACCAATATCCTTGATGAACACAGATATGAAAATTCTCACCAAAATACTAGCCAATAGGATCCAACAGTACATTAAAAGGATTATTCACCACGACCAAGTGGGATTTATTCCAGGGCAGCAGGGTTGGTTCAACATCCACAAATCAATCAATGTGATACAATACATCAACAAAAGAAAGAACAAGAACCATATGATGCTCTCAATAGATGCTGAAAAAGCATTTGACAAAGTACAGCATCCCTTCCTGATTGAAACTCTTCAAAGTGTAGGGATAGAGGACACATACCTCAATATTATCAAAGCCATCTATGAAAAATCCACCGTAAATATCATTCTTTTTTTTTCTTTTCTTTTCTTTTTAAGATTTTATTTATTTATTTGACAGATAGAGAGCACAAGTAGGCAGAGAGGCAGGCAGAGAGAGAGGAGGAAGCAGACTCTCCGCCCAGCAGAGAGCCCGATGTGGGGCTTGATCCCAGAACCCTGGGATCATGACCCGAGCCAAAGGCAGAGGCTTTAACCCACTAAGCCACCCAGGCGCCCCCGTAAATATGATTCTTAATGGAGAAAAACTGAAAGTTTTTCCGCTAAGGTCAGGAACATGGCAGGGATGACCGTTATCACCACTACTATTCAACACAGTACTAGAAGTCCTAGCCTCAGCAATCAGACAACAAAAAGAAATTAAAGACATCCAAATCAGCAAAGAAGAAGTCAAACTGTCACTCTTTGCAGATGATATGATACTATATGTGGAAAACCCAAAACTGCTAGAGCTTGTACAGGAATTCAGTAAAGTGTCAGGATATAAAATCAATGCACAGAAATCAGTTGCATTTCTTTACACCAACAACAAGACAGAAGAAAGAGAAATTAAGGAGTCAATCCCATTTACAATTGCACCCAAAACCATATGATACCTAGGAATTAACCTAACCAAAGAGGCAAAGACTCTATACTCAGAAAACTATAAAGTACTCATGAAAGAAATTGAGGAAGACACAAAGAAATGGAAAAAGGTTCCATGCTCCTGGATTGGAAGAACAAATATTGTGAAAATATCTAGGCTACCTAAAGCAATCTACACATATAATGCAATTGCTATCAAAATCCCATCCACTTTCTTCAAAGAAATGGAAAAAATAATCCTAAAATGTATATGGAACCAGAAAAGACATCAAATAGCCAAAGGAATATTGAAAAAGAAAGCCAAAGTTGGTGGCATCACAATTCCAGACTTCAAGCTCTACTACAAAGCTGTCATCATCAAGACAGTATGGTACTGGCACAAAAACAGACACATAGATCAATGGAACAGAATAGAGAGCCCAGAAATAGACCCTCAACTCCATGGTTAATTAATCTTTGACAAATCAGGAAAGAAGGTCCAATGGAAAAAAGACAGTCTCTTTAACAAATGGTGTTGGGAAAACTGGACAGCCACATGCAGAAAAATGAAACTGGACCATTTTCTTAGACCACACACAAAAATAGACTCCAAATGGATGAAAGACCTCAATGTGAGAAAGGAATCCATCAAAATCCTTGAGGAGAACACAGGCAGCAACCTCTTGACCTCTGCCTCAGCAACTCCTTCCTAGGAACAACGCCAAAGGCAAGGGAAGCAAGGGCAAAAATGAACTATTGGGACTTCATCAAGATCAAAAGCTTTTGCACAGCAAAGGAAACAGTCAACAAAACCAAAAGACAACTGACAGAATGGGAAAAAATATTTGCAAATGATATATCAGATAAAGGGCTAGTAACCAAAATCTATAAAGAGCTTAGCAAACTCAACACCCAAAGAACAAATAATCCAAACAAGAAATGGGCACAGGACATGAACAGACATTTCTGCAAAGAAGATATCCAGATGGCCAACAGACACATGAAAAAGTGCTCCACATCACTCGGCATCAGGGAAATACAAATCAAAACCACAATGAGATACCACCTCACACCAGTCAGAATGGCTAAAATGAACAAGTCAGGAAATGACAGATGCTGGGGAGGATGTGGTGAAAGGGGAACCCTCCTACACTGCTGGTGGGAATGCAAGCTGGTGCAACCACTCTGGAAAACAGCATGGAGATTCCTTGAAAAGTTGAAATAGAGCTACCCTATGACCCAGCAATTGCTCTACTAGGTATTTACCCTAAGGATACAAATGTAGTGGTCCAAAGGAGCACGTGCACCCAAATGTTTATAGCAGCAATGTCCACAATAGCCAAACTATGGAAAGAACCTAGATGTCCATCAACAGATGAATGGATAAAGAAGTATATATATATTCCATATATACAATGGAATACTATGCAGCCATCAAAAGAAATGAAATCTTGCCATTCGTGACAACGTGGATGGAACTAGAGGGTATTATGCTTAGTGTAATAAGTCAATTTGGAGAAAGCCAACTATCATATGATCTCCCTGATATGAGGAAGTGGAGATGGAATGTGGGGGCTTGGGGGTAGGAAATGAATAAATGAAAGAAGATGGATCGGGAGGGAGACAAACCATAAGAGACTCTTAATCTCACAAAAGAAACTAAGGGTTGCTGGGGGGAGGGGGGTCCGGAGAGGGTGGTGGAGTTATGGACATTGGGGAGGGTATGTACTATGGTGAATGCTGTGAAATGTGTAAACCTGGCAATTCACAGACCTGTACCCCTGGAGATAAAAATATAAATTAAAAAAAAATACACATCACCTATTGTCAGGGAAATGCAAATCAAAACTACAGTGGGATATCAGCTCCCACTTTTCAGAATGGCTACAATTAACAACACAGGAAACAACAGGTATTCATGAGGATCCAGAGAAAAAGGAACCCTCTTGAATTGTTGGTGGGAATGCAAACTGGTACAGCCACCATGGAAAACAGTGCTGAGGTTCCTGAAAAAGTTAAAACTATTTTAACTACCTTATTTTATTAAGACTTTATTTATTTGAGAAAGAGAGCACCAGAGAGCATGAGCAGGGGGGAGGGATAGAGGGAGAGAGAGGAAGCAAAGTCTCCCAGCTGAGCAGAGAGCCCCACATTGGTCTGGTGACCTGAGGTGAAGGCAGATGCTTAACCAACTGAGCCACCCAGGCATCCCCACTTTAACTACCTTTTGATCCAGCAATCACACTGCTGGATATTTATACAAAAAATACAAGAGCGCTAATTCTAAGGAATACATGCACCCCTATGTGTAGAGCAGCATTACTTATAATAGCCAAGATATGGAAGCAGTGCAAGTGCCTATCCATTGATGAACGGATAAAGAAAGGGTGTTATATAAATACAAAGGAATATTATTCAGCCATAAAGAATGAAACCTTGCTATTTGCAAAGGCACAAATGGAACTAGCAGGTGTAGTGTTAAGTGAAATAAATCAGAGAAAAATAGTACCATATGATTTCATTCATATGTGGAATTTAAGAAATAGAACAAAGAAGCAAAGCGGAAAAAAGAGAGAGAAATCAAGAAATAGATTCTTTTTTTTTTTTTAAGATTTTATTTATTTATTTGTCAGAGAGAGAGAGAGAGCAAGCGAGCACAGGCAGACAGAGTGGCAGGCAGAGGCAGAGGGAGAAGCAGGCTCCCCGCCAAGCAAGGAGCCCGATGTGGGACTCGATCCCAGGACGCCGGGATCATGACCTGAGCCGAAGGCAGCTGCTTAACCAACTGAGCCACCCAGGCATCCCAAGAAACAGATTCTTAACTATAGAAAACAAACTGATGGTTACCAGAGAACAGGTGGGTGGGGAGATAGATTTAATAGGTGATGGGGATTAAGGAGTGCACTTGTTGTGATGAGCACAGGGTGATATATGGGATTGTTGAATCACTCTATTGTATACCTGAAACTAATATAATACCATATGTAAACCATCTGGAATTAAAATAAAACCTTAGAAAAAGCAATAATCTCTCTGGTCTGAAGACTCATAGAGCAGAATTCCTTAATGTAAAATGAAAAGGGAAATCCTAAAAAGGTGGTTTTCAGAAAGAGAGAGTTCCAGATTCTAGCTATATCTAAATATCTGGCTGAACCATAAACAATGCATTGGAAGCCCAGCTAAAGAGAAAAGAACTGAAATGAGACTTGAGCCATTGTCAAAGACACAGTATTTCAGTATGAATCCAGTGAAGGATAATGTTATTTTTTTTAAATCTGTACTCTTTAAAAGTATGTGACAGAATTTAAAGTGTCTACTCTATAACTTTCACAATGTACAGTGTACAACCCTAAGTAACTTAACACACAAAGAACCAATAAAGTAAGACCCACTCTACAAGAAGACATTCAACAGAAATAAACCATAGGATGACCCAGAAGTTGTATCTGGCAGATAGTAATATTAAAGAGCTATTATAAGTATGTATTATGACATAAAGGAAAATATGCTCAAGAGAGGAACCTGCTTAACATTCTCTCTCTCCCACTTCCCTCACTTTCTCTCTAAATAAATAGATAGATAGAAGAAATATATATCATGCAAAGTGTATTAGTTTCTTTACTTTTTAAAATTTCTGCTTAGCATATTACCACAATCTTAGCAGCTTGAAACAACTCACACTCCCTATCTCCTAGTGTCTTTAAGTCAGAAGTCCAGGCAGGCTCAACTGGAGTCTTTGTTCAGGGTCTCACAAAATCAAGGTACTGTCCAAGGTAGGATCTTATTTAGAGGCTTTGAGGAGAATCTTCTATGGAGCTCATGCAGGTGGTTGCCAGATTCAGCTTCTTTGCAATTATATGACAGAGGTCCCATGTTCTTTCTCGTTGTCAACTAGAGATCACTTTCAGCAATGTGAGGCCTCTCTCAGATCTTTCTATATGACTTCCTCTGTCTCAGCAATGGAGAACCTTCCTTTTGTCAAAACCCCTTATACGTACAATCTTCCTGATTTCTGTGATCAGCCAGTTGTCTCTATCAATCAGCTCATACAATTAGATCAGGCCCACCACAATAATCTCCTTTTTTTCCATATAATATAGCATAATTATGGGAATTATATCTCATCATATTCATATTTCTGGGGACTAGGGCAATAAATCTTAGGGGCCCTTTTGGGATTCTTTTGCCACAAAGTAAGTATAAGAAGGCTGGGGTGATTACATTAAGATCAGATACAGTAGATTGTACAGACAAAAAGGAAATTTCAATAATAGTGAAATGGTTAATTTAAAAAAGGAAATAATTATAAATAAATATATTCCTAAAACATAGTTTCAAAACATAAAGAAAAAATTGATATAATTAAAGGGAGAAATAGGCAAGACCAAAAGCACAACTGGTGATTTTAATGTCCCTCTCTCATAAATCAATAGAACAATCTGATAAAATTAAATAAGATATAGAAAACTGAACATTGATCTAATGGACACTTAGAGAGCACTACTCCTAATAATTTCAAAATGTACACAAAGATAAACTCAAAATGGATAAAAGACCTCAACATGAGACAGGAATCCATCAGAATCATAGAGGAGAACATAGGCAGTAACCTCTTCAATATCAGTCACAGCAACTTCTTTCAAGATATGTCTCCAAAGGCAAAGGAAACAAAAGCAAAAATGAACTTTGGGGACTTCATCAAGATCAAAAGCTTCTGTACAGCAAAGGAAACAGCCAACAAAACAAAGAGGCAACCTACGGAATGGGAGAAGATATTTGCAAATGACAGTACAGACAAAAGGCTGATATCCAGGATCTATAAAGAACTTCTCAAACTCAACACACACAAAACAGATAATCATGTCATAAAATGGGAGAAGACATGAACAGATGCTTCTCCAATGAAGACATACAAATGGCTACCAGACACATGCAAAAATGTTCATCATCACTAGCCATCAGAGAGATTCAAATCAAAACCACATTGAGATACCACCTTACACCAGTTAGAATGGCCAAAATTAGCAAGACAGGAAACAATGTGTGTTGGAGAGGATCTGGAGAAAGGGGAACCCTCTTACATTGTTGGTGGGAATGCAAGTTGGTGCAGCCAATTTGGAGAACAGTGTGGAGATTCCTTAAGAACTTAAAAATAGAGCTTCCCTATGACCCTGCAATTGCACTACTGGGTATTTACCCCAAAGATACAGATGTAGTGAAAAGAAGGGCCATCTGTACCCCAATGTTCATAGCAGTGATGGCCACGGTCACTAAACTGTGGAAAGAACCAAGATGCCCTTCAATGGACAAATGGATAAGGAAGATGTGGTCCATATAAACTATGGAGTATTATGCCTGCATCAGAAAGGATGAATACCCAACTTTTGTATCAACATGGATGGGACTGGAAGAGATTATGCTGAGTAAAATAAGTCAAGCAGAGAGAGTCAATTATCATATGGTTTCACTTATTTGTGGAGCATAAGAAATAACACGGAGGACATGAGGAGATGGAGAGGAGAAGGGAGTTGAGGGAAATTGAAAGGGGAGATGAACCATGAGAGACTATGGACTCTGAAAAACAATCTGAGGTTTTGAAGCGGCAGGGGCTGGGAGGTTGGGGGACCCTGGTGGTGGGTATTATGGAGGGCACGTATTTCATGGAGCACTGGGTGTGGTGTATAAACAATGAATTCTGTTACACTGAAAAGAAATTAAATTTTTAAAAAAGGAAAAAAATGCACATAATTTTAAAGGATACATAGTATATTGACCAAGCTAGACCACATGTGAGGCCATAAAATGAGTTTGCACTTAAGAGGATTATAATCATATGCTCATATGTTATCATTACAAGAGAATTAAATTAAAAATCAAGAGGAAGATACATCAAATTAACAAGATAAAGAATAAAAACCATATGACCATCTCAGTAGATGCAGAAAAAGCATATGGCAAAGTACAACAGACATCCATTTATAACAAAACTCTTAACAAAGTAGATTTAGAGGGAACATATTCAACATAGTAAAGGCCATATATGAAAATCTACATCTAAAATCATATGCAGTGGTAAAAACCTGAGAGCTTCTCCTCTGAGATCAGAAACAAGACAAGGATGTCAATTCTCACCACTTTCATTCAACATAGTACTAGAAGTCCTAGACATAAAAATTAGACAAGAAAAAGGAATAGAAGGCATCCAAAATGATAAAGAAGGAATAAAATTTTCAAAATTTGCAGATAACATGATATTATATAGAGAAAACACTAAAGACCACCAAAAAACTACTAGAACTGACAATTTAATTCAGTAGTCACAGGACAGAAGATTTATATATAGAAATCTGTTGCATTTCTATACATTAATAATGGAGCAGCAGAAAGAGAAATTAAGAAAACAACCCCCTACTAAAAAAATCTATGACCTGTACAGTTATGGTGGGTGCACTGTGTAGTATGCAAATTCTACTTCAACAAAACTTTGTGTACCATAAAAAAGATCCCACTTACAACTGCACCAAAGAGATAAACTTAACCAAAAAGGTGAAAGACCTGTACTCTGAAAACTATAAAACACTGATGAAAGGAATTGAAGATGACATAAACAAATGGAAGATATTCCATGCTCAGGGATTAAAAGATTAATATTGTTAAAATGTCCATACTAGCCCAAAGCAATCTACAGCATCAATGCAATCCCTAACAAAATGCCAACAGTAATTTTCACAGAACTAGAACAAATAATCCTAATATTTGTATGGAATTACAAAAGACTCCAAACAGCCAAAGCAAAATTGAATAAGAAGAACAAAGCTGGAGGTATCGCAATCCCAGATTTCAAGGTAAACTACAAAGCTCTAAAAATCAAAACAGTATGGTACTGGCACAAAAATAGACACACAGATCATTAGAACAGAATAGAGAGACCAGAAATAAACCCTGATTATATGGTCAATTAATTTACAACAAAGGAGGCAAGAATCATATGGTTTCACTTACTTGTGAGCATAAGGAATAACACAGAGGACATTGGGAGGAGAGAAGTGAGTTGGGAGAAATCGGAGGGGGAGACAAACCATGAGAGACTGTGAACACTGAAAAACAAACTGAGGGTTTTGGAGGGGAGGGGAGTGGGGGTTGGGTGAGCCTGGTGGTGGGTATTAAGGACAGCATGTATTATTACATGGAGCACTGGGTGTGGTGCATAAACAAAGAATCTTGCAACACTGAAAAAAAATTAAAAAAAAAAAAAGAAATCACAGAGATGGGAAAAAGAACAAAGAATATATACTGCGGAAAGGCAGTATCTCCAACAAATGGTACCAGGAAAACTGGATAGCTACATGCAAAAGAATGAAATTGAACCATACAAAAAATAAATTCAAATGGATTAACGATCTAAAATGTGAGACCTGAAATCATAAAATTCCTTAAAGAAAGCATAGGCAGTAATCTCTTTGACATCAGCCATAGAGTCATTTTTTGTTTGTTATGTTTCTTCAGGCAAGAGAATCAAAAGCAAAATTAAACTACTGGGATTATATAAAAATAAAAATCTTTTACAGAGTGAAGGAAAACATCAACAAAACAAAAAGGCAATCTACCAAATGGAACAAAGTATTTGTGAATGATATATCTCATAAGAGGTTAATGTCTAAAATATGTAAAGAACTTACACAACTCAACACCAAAACAAAATAAAAAACCCACAATCTGATTAAAAATAGGATAGCTTGAATAGACATTTTTCCAAAGAAAACATACACATGACCAACAGACACATGAGAAGATGTTTCACATCACTAATCATCAGGAAAATGCAAAGTAAAATCACAATGAGGGATGCCTGGCTTGATCTTGAGTTCACTTAAAAAAAAATCGTGACGAGATATAATTTTATACCTGCCAGTATGGCTAAAAGTAAAACACAAGAAATAATAAGTTTTGATGAGGATGTAGAAAAAAAGAAAACCTCATGCACTGTTGCTGGGAATATAGATTAGTGCAGCCACTGTGGAAAACAATACACAAGATCCTCAAAAAATTAAAAATAGAATTACCATATATTCCACTAATCCCTCTACTGGGTATTTACCCCAAGAAAATGAAATACTCATTAGAAAGGATATATGTACTCCTATGTTTATTGAAGTGTTATTTGCAATAGCCAAGATATGGAAGCAATCCAAGTGTCCATCAATGGATCAATGGATAAAGAAGATGTGGTGTGTGTGTGTGTGTGTGTGT